>WAAB01018252.1:0-31033 GCA_013389865.1 Piaya cayana | reverse complement strand
ATTGGACTCAGCCCAGCGGTCCAGCCTGTTCAGATCCCTTTGTAGAGCCTCCCTACCCTCCAGCAGATCGACACTTCCACCCAGTTTAGTGTCATCTGCAAACTTGCTAAGAGTACACTCAATGCCTTCATCCAGGACATTGATGAAGACATTGAACAGGGCTGGACCCAGCACTGAGCCCTGGGGAACCCCACTTGTGACTGGCCTCCAGTTGGATTTAACACCATTTTTTTTAAACTTAGATTTTGTGTAACTTAAATTTAAAAGAACTTTTCAGAATTGTCTAAACTGTTAGTGAAAGTAAGAAATCATAGAATGATGGACTGCTTACTGTCTTCCCCTTTGGCCTGTGTGTTCTAAGTAGGTGAAAAGTATTCTGTCAAATAAAATCTCTTGTGAATGGGCGTTTACAGTTCATTTTGTGTTTGCATATTCAACACATTTAAAAATGGAAGGTGAACTGAAGAGCCATTGGGGTAGCTACTGATATCTGCAGTGGTGGATAACTGGGGGAAGGAGAGATTTTGTACTTAACAGGAAAGTACTGATACATCAGATATGTGGCTGTAAGGCCATCTACTACTCATTTTGTCTGATTATTGGCATCTTTCATAAGCTTTAATGTGTCACTTCTGTAGAGATCTTTCAGGAGAAGTGCTTGTACTATTAGTTTTTTTTAATTTGGAGCTGGAGTTCTAAAAGGCTAAACTCAAAGTTTTCAAGGGTAACAGTGTCATCTTGAAAAGCGAGATAGGTATATTCAAAGTATGAGTAACTGTGTACATTATATAGGCCGATTATCCTACAGTGTTTAAGTAGTGTGTGCACAGTTACTCTGGAATGAAAAGGCTAACAGTTAGTTCTCCTTTCCGAATGGATATATAAGTACGTATCAAGGCTTTTGCCTTCAGAGCTTTCGCAGAAAAACTTTTGTCTCTGGTTTTCCTGGAGGGTATGCAGGAATCAGAGGGTATGCAGGAATCATATTTCAGTGTGCCATACTGATCTGCTGGTTCCCAAGTCCCCAGTCAAACCTGTTTGTGTATTTATTCTCTGTACTGTTCGGAAAATCAGGAACAAGTGAGAAATTATGTTGATTATGCTGAAATAAAGATGTGATTTATCCCTGCAAATGAGTTGCAGAAGCTAGCTTCTGTGTTTAGTCAGCTTAGGATTCTTTGTATATTTAAAATCTTGCTCATCTTTCACCTCTCTCTGAGACCCAGCACTCAAGGATATCATGCAGACTTGCACACTTGCTGGTGGATTATGGTTCCATAAAACAATGAAAAGATTATGCTTATCCATGTTTATTCCAACTATAACAGATGTAATATTAATAATATTTTTTTTACTTAAGTCAGCCATAATCCTGTGCAAATTAACTGAAGTTAGCAGTAGACCTTATTTTAACATTTCAAAGCGTGTGAGGCAACAGAACACATCTGAATAATTATTGCTTGTACAAGATACTGAGAAAGGTGCATTTTTTTGCTTGCAATGTGATTTTCAGTGATGCAAAATCACATTACCACATGTTCTTTCCACAGAGGCAGTCTTGCTGGCACACTGACCGTAGTTTTTCTTTGGTGGTTTGTTTTATTTTCTTGTGGTGCATAATTTGGGGTTTTAAATGCATAGTGTTGGTAATAGAAGTTGTTTAAGCTCTCCGTATTAAAGAAAATTCCCTCTTCTATGGAGACTTTTCAGTACGTAGTTGTTAGCAAAGTTGTCTCTTAAAGCTTCCTACACCGTTCTCCACTTCATGGGGTAGAAAACATGATGGAAAGGGAAATGAGTGTGATGTTGTCGTTACTTCGAACTCATGATCTGGTCTAGGTTAAGTGTTAGCATCTCACACATACCTTAAATTTCTACCAGTTTTCCCAGTCTTTTGTAATTGAAATGCCTGAGATACTCTACTGGTGCTCAGATAGATCAGCAGGGTCAGCTGAAGTTGCTAATTTTTAAAGTTAAAGTATGTAAATTAGTATGATAATTCACTAAATACCATTAGGATGATAATTCACTAAAGAATTATCTGTGAATTTCTATTTTGGAGCATGTGCAAAAGGAAATGTGATCCACAAATATACAATATTTCCCATCTGTTAGTGCATCTTCCAGTTAGACAGATCTCAGACATTAGCACAGACACATTATATTATGGTTAGCATAAACCATTTAATACTGTCCTAAATTTCCAAATTGATCTGTAGATGAATGTCTAACTTCATCAGTAGATGAAGTGGATAAAATGAAAAGCTAGTACAGCTGCAACACAGACTTGTAACTATGTAACACTAGAATGCTTCTCTATGTTTACCATTTTCTTAAGAAAATTTCCTTCAGAAGTAAAAATTTAGGTATTCTTTTGAATATGTCTTAAAAGAATAATTGTACAATGTTTATAAACTACAAATTATTTCCAATGTCTGCATGCTGCACTGAGAACATGGGTATGTTACTATCTGTTTCTTTTAATAAAATTGCATATGTTTAGCAAATGCTTTAAAATAATCCTTTTAAATTATTTTGCAATATGATAATATTTCTTTTTAAGTGAACAACATGTGTGTTTAACATGCATTTTTCTAGAGTCAACAATTTCTGTGAAAGCTATCATGGCATAATAGCATTGTATGAAAAGCTTCTTTTCTTTATAAACCCTTATATTTAATCCCTTAAAGCAGCAAGCAACATGCTGGCTAGAGAATTAACTTCAGATTGAAGATAAAGAAGAGGCCAAAGTTAATGACAGCTACAGAAAGCTGAAAGATATCATATAATTCAAGTCAGAGGGTAACAGCTTGCAAAACAGGTTGCAGTATTTGCTTTATGATTAATAACTAGTGCTAAATAAGTGTATTTTTGATGTCTACAAAAAACCACAATACTGCAGTAAATTCTTAAACTAGATTCTTAAACTTAAATTCCTGCCAACATGCAGAAAATAAGTTAGAGGTGTTATGTTGGGCATGATATGGGCTAGCTATTTGACTTTAGAACACGAACTGTAATGCTGTGCAATATATAATTAATTACAATGGTCAAACTTAAAGTTTCTATTTCATATTATGGGATATTCAAATGGAAAGGAAATTTGTTTAATGGAAAAATAAATAAATCTTATTTGCCATTGAAACTCAGGATAAGAGTTACCATATTATTAAAAGTCAAAAAAAAAATTAGTTTCACTACTTTAAGAACGATCCCCCTGAAACATATAGTAAATATTCTGTAAAGTACAAGTACTTACCAGTTGTTTTCAGTCTTGTTTCATCAGGTGCTTTAGTTATGTATGAACATCAGTGACTTGCTAAAATTTAAAATTTGAAAATTTAAAACATTTCAGGAGTTAAAAGTAAGTCACACAGCTATCTCGAAAAGATTAATTTATGATTGATAATTTCATTTCATCTGATTGCAATAATATAAAATAAAGTGTGCAATTCTTTAACAGTCAGAATGTGAATAAATTGATCAGATTTGTAACAGACATGTTAAAATAAGTGTTATCATTTGGATGTCACGGGCAAATCTCGGATCAGAAACTATTGTTTGCCTATGTTGTACCTCTAGTAATTCACAAAATCCCAGACTGGCTGAGGTTGGAAAGGATTTCTGGAGGTCATCTGCTTCAGCCCTCCTGCTCAAGCAGGGCCGTGCAGAGCTAGTTACCCAGGACCCTGTCCAGATGGTTGTCAGATTTCTCCAGGGAAGGAGACTGTACAACCTCCCTGAGCAGTCTGTACCAGTGGTCAGTCACTGTGGCAGTAAAAAAAGTGTTTACTAATGTTTGGTGGGAACCTTCTGTTTTTCAGTTTGTGCCCATTGCCTCTGGTCCTGTTACTGGACACCACTGGAAAGAGCTGGGCACTGTGTTCCTTGCACCTGTCTTTAGGTACTTATTGAGCCATTTCTTTCCCAAGCTGAACAGTGCCAGCTCTCTGGCTTTTCTCATAGGAGAGATGCTCCAGACTCGTCATCATCTCTGTGGTCCTTTGCTGGGCTGCCTCCAGTATGACCATGACTCTCTTGTACTGGGGAGCCCAAAACTGTACACAGTCTGTTGTGAATAGTTGGAGACAATGGGGAAAAGTGGTAATTTCCAGCGTGTTGGTGATGCAGTAACACTGAAAACTATGGGAGAAAATCTGAGGTTATGAGACCTTTCCTCTACTTCAGCCCAACACTTCATATCTGTCATAGGCTTTCAACCTGATATTTGAGAATGTTCAAGGGTTTGTCTGGATCTTTTTATCCAGCTTTTACTTGTGCTGTAAATCCATGCTGCAGGAGACTGCTTTGTTATAAAAGATGCATGGCTTTGTCCTTACTTGTAGATGCAGTTTTAGTGATGTGATGCTGCCATGTAACCATTCCTGTATGTGTCTCTGAGGCTGGATTTGATCATGTTCTGCACATTTAGTGTTGGGGGCTCCCTGCAGTAAACCACAGCTGTTGCTTAAAATGTAAGCAATACAACTGTCAAGTTATTTTCACATGCAGAAAGAAAGATACTTTGGTGAAGACTCCTAAAAATAGTTTGCATCGTGTTGCACTGAGAATATAGGAACTTTGCGCCAAGTACTAATTATTTTATTCATAATAGAAGTATGGCTTTCACAATTTCATTTATAGAGGGTATTTATATACCACAGTTTGCTAGGAAATGCATCATAAATTAATGCTGCATTTTAAAATAAGACTTAGGAATTTTGTAAAAATGACATAATTTAATCAGCATCATGGAAACCTTTTGGAGAATGAAGCCAATACAGTCTTGGGAGTTAAGTAGGGCAGTTTATTAAAACAAGTGGAAGTCATCATTTTCAAGCTTTCTCAATCTCAGTCAGTATACTAAAGCAGGAATAAGCACTGCAGAAGGGAACACTTTAATGACGGAATCCTCTTATCTCAGAAACCAAGTAATAAAAATAGTTATTGTCTGGATGCATCTAGCTTAGCTATGGCATTAAGTACCACAAGTAGGAGTCTGTCTTTTTAAACGGTGTCTGACTGGTTCAGTGTCATATAGGCCAGGCAGGAGAAAGCTGCAGCTTTGTTCTGTACACACCTTTCAAAGGACAGTAATGATGCTTTTGAAGAATTCATGAATATTTTTTAATAGACTTTTAACCCCAGCTTACTAGAAGGCTCATTGAAATAGTTACAATGATTATACCTAGTAATGGAAGATTGCTGTGATCTGCATTTTAGAAAATTCAGGATATTTTTATTGAGGAATAGATTAATGTATAGGTTTGTTGAATGTTGTACAAGAACAAACAAAACTAGTCAGTCCTTGAATTCATAATGCCTTTATTCTGTCAAAAACCCTATTTTGAGAATTCTTCCAGGCATGGCGTAAGCTACCTATTACTTTCTGATGAATTTCAGAGTGGTGAATACTGACTTCTCCTTGGAGAGTCCTATTAAACTGAAATATTTAATCTGTACTATTAAGCAATTTTTAAACAATCACGGGTCAGTTGGGTTTTTTTAACAGTAACTTTTGACTGTGGAAATTTGTGTTTCACATAGCACTCAGTCAATTTGCTTTCAGAGGATGCAGTAGGGCTCATGTTTTTTCTCTCATTACTTCAGCCTTGAGATTCCAATTAAGCCAAGTAGTCTAGCACAAACCTATTGTTATGTAGGCAGTCCTGTTAAAATAATGATGCTCTTTAGATACTAAGTAAGCACATGTTAATATACTGTGTTCGTGATGTGGAAGGCTTTACTTGAAGAACAGAGATCAAGAGGTAGTTCTTCGTCTGGAGATGGTTCTCCAGAGACATGGAATATAATACTGCAGAGCTATTTAAAATGGGTTTATCCACTTTGCATAATCAGTTATTCCTAACACATAGTTTATTGTTTTCCACAAAGAGCCACTGCTACTGTTTTCTTTTTCCCCAACTCATCTCTCCTTTCATATAGTCAACATGTAAGATTTAGCATTTTATTTTGTGTGGTATGAGTATTTCAAAATGCAGGTCAATTGTCTAGGCTAAGACAAAGCAAAGCTCTGTCTGTACTTCCAATATGTCTCTTCACACTGTTTTTACTGAGAGATTAAATTTATCCCTCTCCATGGAATATCTTGAAGATAGATCATGAAGTTTAGCATGGACAAAGGGAAAAAGTTGGCCTTTGATTTGCATTTACCAACAGGTCAGCTTTTACCTTAATCAAGGAGTCATTCACTTGAGGCTTAATGGATGTCCTTACCAATACTGGGCTGGGCTTTCTGCCTTGTCCGGAAGGACCTGATCCCCCTTTCAGATGTAGTCATGCAAAATGTCATCCCTAGTTTCACCTCTTTCCTACTGACTGGTTCTAGGCTTCAGCCAGACTTTTCTAGAAGAAAATGCAGGGAGTTTAGTGATTCTACAGAAATAAAATTTTGGCTTAAATATGCAGCATTATTTTTGTATTTCTGAGCTTGATGATTCTCTAGAGTCAAATGTAGTATTGCTATCTTATAACACCTGCCTACTTGAACTTTCTGAATCATCAGAAATATTTTTAAAATTTCTGCTAGCATCTCCCCTTCCAAAAGAGGCTGTTGATATTTTGCTGAAACCATTCCATTCCAAGTCTTTTGAATTTAGTTCTTAGTGCTTTTCTTTTATGTCCTTTCATCCTACCAGGAAAAAAAATAACCTGCCAAGTTATTAGCACAGTCTAGGTTACATAGGATCACATTATTGTCAGGACATTTCATATGCCTTGTTATGACTGGTGACAGCATTGGCACCAATTCACTTCTTTCACTTAAATGCTGTGGTTCTTGTTAACAGAGTTCATGTGGTGAACAAACTGGAGGTGTTCAGAATTGCAGATAACGATCCTCTGACTGATTTTCACCTTTCTTCTCTCATTTGCTGGGACAAGCCCTATTAATATTCCTTCTGAGATGTTAAAGTGATTTTTGTAATACGTGAATCCTTCTGAAATACTTGCTTCCTTATTTCTTACAAAATGTATTTATCGCTTCATTAGTAAACTGTAGTAATGAGATTTTGTCATGGGTGGCCAGTTAGCAGTGATTTTCATGTTTGATCATTAACTAAGTGTTGTAGTTAGACAAACATTTTGCTGACTTAAATGCCTAAAAATACTTCAAGAAATTCAAAACTGTCAACTGCTTTGGATGACCTTGAGTTTATAAAAGGACATGTGTGTGCCTTTGTACGAGTGTCTGGGGGTTTTTTTGCCATGGGGATGGGCAGCTGCATGTATGTCTACATATTTCTGTTGAAAATATTTGCTCATGCTTATATAAATGACATATTCAGTGATGGGGCATCATTATTGCAATTATGTGTTTTTATAATTAATGCTCAGTTACGCTATTAAGCTGCAGAATAACAATATGAACGGTCATAATACTATTTGGGGAACAACCATTTTACCTACTTCATGTAGCCTGTTGGGAAGTTATTTAATTTCAGCATGTGCTAAAACTTTTGCTTTATGTGATGAAAATGGCAGCATTGCATATTACAGTAAATATGTAAAGGGTTCCTGACTTTCAATTAAGAAGACTTCAGATTGGCAGTCACTCAGGTTCCTACTCATCTAAGTGATTTTGCCTTAATTTCACTCCTTCAGAAATAAATAGTTAAAGTGACGTTTGTATTATTCTTACTTTTTTTTCAAAAAAGGGAAAACTGGTTTGTGTTGATGGCTATGTTCTGAAAGTTCCTTCTTAGTGATGGAACTTAATGTTGGTAGGTAGTCATAATAATTAATGTTTATTTAATATACATAATATTTTTTGTGTAATATTTAGGAAAACTGTTAGCACTAAGAACTTGTCAACACTTTATCAATTTATCTGAAGTAAAATAATGTTGGCAGAAACTGACATGACACCTATCACAGCTTAAGAAATGTTTATTTTTAATATAAAATCATCTCCTGTTTAAATTTCTTTCTGTGTGCCCCATGCAACATTGACAGCAGTATGAGTATTTGAAATTTCAGACATCGGCAGTAGATGTTTACTGACTTAATCACTGTTGTTGTTAATATTGACATTTAACGTGATTATTTAAAAACCTCAGGAGAGTAGCATGAGCCAATGACTTCTTCTTGAGCAGGCTTATTTATCAGTATAGAAATTGTACACATCTTATAATATGCTTTCCAGAATCTCCATTTTGTGAGATCACATCTGCAAATTTTAAGCCTTTGGGATGCAAATTATTTAACCTTTTTTTTTTTTGCCTAAGTCATTTTAATATTCAGTTTAGTTGATGTGATAATATGGTAGGTAAAATAAATACTAAATCTTGGCTTCTCAGGTTAGAAATTCCATTATACTTCTGTCTTCTCTTACATTGCTGGCAACAGGCCTTTTGTGTAAAGTTGTGTTTTGATTCTTTGAAGCAAGAAAGAGATTGTATATTATACAGTGTTATATGATATTGATAATGCTGGTGATTTTGTCTTTCGTATAGTCATACATATGTATATATAGTATCTGAAAGGGCATCTCTATTTGGCAGAAGAGCAAAATATACTGAATAAATGATAGTTTTCTCACAGGATCCTGTATTCCCATATTTAGCCAGTTTAGTTGAATCATGCAATTGCTGTATATTTTAACAGATTTTCATTTTGTTCACCTAGATGTGGCTGTTCTAACTCTGTAGTTGTTATGTCTGAAGATGATCCATAGAAATACAAACAAGGAATTGTATCAGCAGTATTTCAGTACCAAAGCTGAGAGATGTCAGGTATAATTACTGAGACTAACATCTGGAGGGGTTTATTGAAGGGGAACCTGCCAGGATTGTTAGCACATACAAAGCAGCATTATCCATATGTATGATGCTTTATAACTAGAGCAAATTGGGTGAGTATTGCAAGTAAAAGATATAAACCATAAAAAAGATAATTTATGAAGTGCCTACTGCAGTGATATATTTGAGTAAACTACTCAAAGAAGCTGCATCTCAGAGCTTTTCAAGGTAATGAGTGCTATTCATCTACAGGAGATCTTGACAAAATCCTCGGGGTACAGGCTATTTGAGCTTGCAGGGTTAAATGAAATGTGGGACCTGCCAGCAGAGAAAAGGTCTAAGGTAGATAAGTAGTTGCCAAATGAGCTGTTGGATGTTGTGCCTTTTTATCAGACTACAGTTAAGCTCCATTAGTATCTGCTGTGGAAGACCATTTTGGAGTGCTAGAGTGTCTTGCTGCTGATTTTTCTGCCAGGAGCTCAACAGGATGGTTTGGAAGAAATGTGACTTGTCTGTATACTCCATCCTGTGGCTCTTACATGCACCTTTTCATAAACTCTCTCTACTGGTGGTATGGGAGCTAATATCCTATGAATGTTTCCCAGTTTTAATAGGTATAAAACTTATCACTTGGAAATGTTGAGGTGGAAACTGAGAAGTCATGTTTTATGCACTTGAAAATTTCCTACCCCCTTTTAAATATTTTCTTTATGAGGGTTCCAGTAATGTATGGGATTTTGTGCAACCTGTGTGCAACACAACACAAGGCTTATATTGTCAATGTGTAACAAATGCAAGCAATGGTATGCACGTGTTGCTTGTGTTTGGATTTTATATTGTTTGTTTTTTTTTTTTTTCCCCTTTCTGGTGAAGATTTACACTCGTAGTACCCAATAATGTTAATATGATTATCATAATAAGTACTCTGTACCCATGGTTACTTAGCAATATCTCTTTCCAACAGGTATATTAGGATAATAGCTTAAAAGTTAAGATTATTGGAGGAATAAAATGGATATTTAAAATAAAGTTCCCATGTTCTCTCAACATTGGTTCTAAAGTGTTTATTTTATCTGGTTTTCATGTGCATTTTATTATTGTAATGCATATTTACTTTCTGGCCTTTTTCCCTGTTACTGTCTGTTGGTTGACTCGATGATTGGCAAACAGACTTAAAATGTTGTTGCCAAATGCTTCTTAACTGGGACATCAAAGACATACCTACATTCTTTATTTCTGGATCTTTTCAGTTACTACATAAATGGTGAATATATTTTACATGGAATAGTTTAACAGTTTGCAGAAATACTTGTCACGATGTGTTGAGCTAATTTCTGTATGAGTTTTGGTAGGTACTGTGATATATACTGGGAGATGTCGAAGAAATACTGTACTGTAAAATGCTAGCTTATGTGAACTTGCAAAATACTTTCCTTTTGGAAAGTGATAAAATTATGTGCATAAGATAGTAACAGGATGATTTGGTGTGTCTAAAATGAAGTGCACTTATTGGGTACAGACCAAATATTTAAACTTATACCTGTGTTTTGCCTTAAAAAATTGCTGGCTGTTTCTGGCTGCAGAATAGACAGATTGTCCTGCTTTCTTAGATAGCTATGGTAAATACTTGTTTACAGATCTGCCCTGAGCAAGAGTTTTGATTCATGCTTAATTATTAAGAACAAATGGGTCCCCAAGGAGATGTTATGGATTCTGTTTCATCTGAAACGAGCTAGAGCGCTATTCTAATTACTTTACTCATTTCTCTATATACCAGCTCTAGCCAGTGCACTGGGAACATCAATATTTTGACATCAAATATGTTTGATTCTTATGGTTTTTTTTCTTTTTGTCAGTTTCAAGAAACCGAATAATTCTCAAGGCAGCTTTAATTGTAAAATGTACAGATGCATTAGAAGAAAGTAATAGCCCAATTGTCTTATACCTTACATGTCTGAGGTTAGTCTTTTGAATTCAATAAAGTCAGTTTAACTCCACTGAAAGTCAATAAACCCATAGTAGGTATAGTGCAGGCAGTGTTTGTATGTAATCATAGTAGCTCCAAATCATATTGAGGGTTTCCCTTTTGGGAGGCAGTTGTAGCTTTGTCATTTTGGAATTTTCTTTTGGTGATGAGCTAAAATTTGATGCTTTGAGATGTATGAGAAGATTCCATTTTTAGAAGATATTTACTCAAATGAAGAGTTGTATATACTTTAAACAGCAAGTGAAAATAAGAGGCTGCTGTGCATGTTATCTTAATCAACTGTAAATTTAGTGAAATTCATGCATAATGTATACGGATGACATGCGTAAATTAACAATAGTCACTTATTTATTGCAGAAGGAATAAATAGTGTAATTCATTACATTGATATGTCACTTTTTAACTTAAATCTGTTTATCCATAGGAAGAAATACTGAAAATACAGTGCTTGACAGTCTTATGGATAAAAATGCAATATATAATGTGCCAGTTCAGAACTGAAACTTCTATTTAATGAAGCTATGCCAGTGCACCAGATTTGTGTTGCAAACAAATCTTTCATGTGCATTTGAAGATAAAACTAAACACTTACTTCCTTATATATTACTGGTTTGGTTTTGCTCAAAAGAAAGTAGTGTAGAGCATTTATTACAAAAGCTAAAATGCAACATAAACCCAAACTTACTTAGTTTCCAGACAGAATGATGATCATTATTTAAAAGAGTGTGTATCCTCCTCCCTCCTTCCCCAACCCTTTTAATAACCTTCATGTAATCCTTTAATCCTGTAAGCTTTTATCTGGGGCTTTGTATATATTACCAGAGCAACTTTCTTTCATTACAACATCATCAAAGAATGGGTTTCTGATGTTCACTAGTGCACAGGGAGCATTAAGAATTTTTTTAATACAATTCTTTTCTGTCACTGCTTTGCCTTTTGGATGTAACAAGTTGTTTTTCCCCTGATTCTGATAGTATGGTTGAAGGGCTAAGAGTTAACAATTTGGAAGTGTAGTTATAAACATCTTGCAATTTAATGTTTTTCTGCAAAGTTTTCTTAGTGGGGAATAACTGTAAGGTTGATCAGCAGTTTCACATAGCTCACTTTGTTAATTAATGGCAAAAGAAGTCTTTCTTTAAGAAAGAGCATGCTGACCTTTTGCAAATTGCCAAGACAGGAGGAATAAATGACACTGTTAGAATGAAAAAGATGTGTAAAGTGAGTGTTGCATTTTTAGTTTTGAAGGCTTAAGGTTTGTTCATATTATTTCCAAATTTTATTAGTGGTTGCTATGAAATTAATTTTCTAAGGTTTGACAAATTTCCATAAAAGCTTCATTGCTGTAAGTAAGGTCCATTTAAAAAACCCCAACTTTTACATCAGTATTCCAATCTTAATTCAAGACAAATCTTTAAGCTATTCAAGCAGTTGTAGTTATATTAAATATAATGTGTAGGTTATATTTTTAATAATTAGATTAAAGTTAGGAATTATGTCCAATTTTTGTCACTGAATCGGGTTCATCNTTTGTATTCGTGGTGTATACATGTGAAACTATGCATACAAAGCTGCAAAGCCTTATGTCTTTATTTCATTTAGCATAAGTTGTTCAGTGCTTGGAGATGCTCACTAAATGGCTTCTGGTCTGTAACCACCCATCATTGATGTGGGTAAAGTCCAACATCTTTTTAAATATCTGATCATAGAATTATTCTTGTATGGAAACCTGTATGTTTTGTAGTTATCTCCAGTGACTTAATGGGGAAATGTCTGTATGCAGAAGGAATGGAAATGCTTCTTCCTGGATTGTACTTGCTGTCATCCATTGACAGCAGGCTGAAGGGATGGAGGAGTGTCTCAGCTTCTCACCTTGTGGATATTCATCTTTGGAAAGAGCCAGTTCCTGACTGACTCTGTCAGGAACATGTTTAAATGTTCTACACCTGTATACACTGTAGGTACTTCTGCATGATTATGTGTGGGGGAAAAAAGTAGGTGAACTAGGAGAAGGTATAGCTTTTTAGGCTAGATTTCATACATATTTAACAACATGATCCATGTGAAACATAATTGGCAGTATTTGTGAACAAATTGGCCTCCAGTTCCTTATATTGAACTAACCTATGCCAAAGAACTGCCAATTATAATTTGGATTCTTTTGAAGAATTTACTGGAGACTGCAATTTATTGGTGATAACATTTTACATTATTTACTTATAGTACTTTTTCCATAACTTTACTGAAAAAATCTGACCTAGTATTTGTCACTTCAAGTGTTCATCCTATAAATTATTGTGGTGAAATGTCATAAGAATCGAAATAGACCTAGAGTATTTGCAATGGCATAAAATGAATTCTTATGTCTTCTGTTTTGGGGAGGAAGGAAAAATATTGTCTTGACCATAAATACAAATAGGGAAGATTTTTTATTAAGTCTTAATAAAATTTGCATAATACACTTTATTGTTGGTTTCATACTGAGTTTTAATTCAAGTTTAAAATAATGGGTTGGGTAGTTGATGTTGGTCAATGACTGGTCATTGCGGATGGAAAATCTGCTTGCTGGCTTTATTCCACATGTATCCTCATCTTTCAAGAGTTCTATTTCAAAACTACTTGAAATAAACATATCTAGACCTATAGGATTGGAAGCTAGAAAGGAACAAAATAAATAAAAAATTTTTTATTCTAATAGTAATTACCATTCTATCCTTCAGTTGATGTAATAAGTTACACAAATTTCTGTATTTCTCTCACAATTTCTGAGAAAATGTTTTAAACTTTTGCTTTAAGAATTGCTGATTAATAGGTTTTCATGCTTGGCTTTTCTGATCTCCTTTTGTAATCTTAATTTTCCTTCTAAGAAAGAAAGGACCTGAAGACTTACCTTTGTTTTTATTTATAAAGCCAGCATTGTTTTTCATGTATTGTTGTCTGAGCTCTGGAAAGAGTTCTGTTACTTCGCACTCTTGAAATGAACCTGCTTGTTAAGATTACTGGCTCTCACTACCGGTATGCAGAGTTATCAAAGGATTTCCCTTTAATTAATTCTTTTATTTTTTTAAGACATGTTTCTGTTTCTCCCTCTCCTGTTCTTCATAATAAATAGGCTGATTCCTTGACATTTAGGGCCCTCAGCTGCATGAATTGAGGATAGTTGCTGTCTGTGTTGGTTAGGGACGAGGAAGAAATAGTGTCTGCTCCCCAAATATAAAATAAAGAAAATCAAGATAATTTACTGGTTTTAACTCAATGAAAATTGAGCACATTCACTTGTAACATGCAGTCCCAGGACTGATCTCAGTACCTACAGCTTGTGAAATGTGGAAGCTAGATATCAAATTCTATCTGTTTGTGACCATGCACACGTTTTGTGAGAAAATGCTGTGCCTGTTGGATTAAATACAATCTAGATGCTGTGGGATGGAAAGAGGAGTGGGTGATTTTTCTGTCCCTCAGTTCTTCAGTCAACCTTGACAACTAAAAAGGCAGTCATAACAAGAAAGAGTTATTGCATATTCTGGAAGGAATTTTGATATACCTAAGTGGGCATAATTTGCTTATTGGCTGGTGATTACTGAAGATAACTGTTAGTGGTGGGAGAAAAAAGCTATCCTTCATATAAAACCTCACAATTCCCAGTACTGGGAAACTTTGTAAATTAATAAATATCTGAGAAAGCCCAGACAAAGCTATAGAGCTGTGAGAAGTTATAAAAAAATAAGTGACAAAAAGGTTAGGAGAAGGAGAAGAAAACTGTTGCTCTGTATTCCTCTACTGTAGGCTAGTACACAAAAGGGGCAGACAAATGCTATTTTTTCTTGGCTGTTACCACAAATCTACTGAAACCAGACAGAAAAAGCAATTAATGCAAATTATCAATGAGCCAGTCTCTCTGATTTTCAGGGGCTGAAGTGAGAGTATTAGGTACAAATCCAGTAAAAATGCTTAAAAGAGCGTAGGTGTCATACTACAGAGCTTTGTGGTATTCCCTTGAAATACTGGACTCCTGTTGGACATGCAGGATCTTCCTAATCCATTTGAGGCACTCTCTGTGAGACAAGGAGAAAGCCAGGCATGGTTGCAGAGTAGCAGGCAGCTTCCCTACCTTGGCTTTCCAAGCCTGCTTAGATCTAACCAGCAGGGAAACACTGGAGACAGCTGAATCCCCAAAAGTTTTCAGTGGGTCTTCTGGCATGTGTGTATTCCTGAGAGTCCAGAACTTGCTCTTTAATGCAATTATGTATTTCCTCTTTCTCTGGTTATGTTTTCTTTACTCTTACTCTGTAAGAGCTTAATTTTTTTTCACCTTCTGGATAAGGTCTTTTATGATGAGATTATGGTGTCACCTGCCATCCTTCTGTCTCGTCTTTGGACTGGTGAGTCACATCCCTTTCTGCCTAGCAGTGCATTTTAACAAGAATATTGGAGAGAGTCCCTCAAGACAATTTAGGATTTATGTTTAGGATTTAAACTGAGATCTAATCTGTTGATTTAAAAATACATACAGGGCAAAGCTCTTCTGTTGCTTTTTGAAAACTGCCCGCTGCTATGTTGTGTGGAGTTCCCTCCCTGGGGTATGTGCTAGGCATGGTCTCTGTTACAAACACCATCTCAGAAGTCTGCAGTTGAAGAATATCTCATTTTTGGATCTCAGTGGGACAAGAATATGTGATTTTACTTAATTCATTTTCTGTCTGCTGTTTGAATATCAACTCTCAAGGAACAGGAGCTTGATTAGTCAATAAAAACAGAAATTGTGAAGGAAGCCCATGTCAAAAAGCTGTGTTACCATCTGCCCCGTGTCAGATATACCTTGAAGGGAGGGTGCTGAGAAAGTTGCAAGAAACTGAAAAATGGTAGTTTAGATAGGAGTATCTCTTTCAGCCTTAAATACAGGATCTTTGGCTGCACTCTGTAATTACCATGGCCCTTGAGAATTCCTTAACAATTTTGAAGCTTTAAACTATGATAGACTAATTCTGAGAAATGTTATTTTAGTTCTGTGGCACTTGCAGAGGTGCACAGCTGCTTGAGATTTCTGAATGTACGCTTCTTTCTGCTTAGAAATTGGAGACAAAAAAAGAACCTCTGAAATGAACTGTCAAGCTTCCTTTAAGGAAAATTATTCAGACCTAACTTCCACTGTAGGTGGTATCACTGGGGGTGAATGAAGAATTCTGCAAGATGTAATGCCATTTCACCAGCAGGAAAATACTTCATATTTAAGATAAAAATGCTTTTAGAAAGCTCCTGGCAGACTCACAGTGTCAATGTAGACCCTAGACATTAGGTCTGTATCAGGGTAGGACACATCAGAAGAACAATCTGGGGCAATATACTTAAGGAAGAGTAGGATGAAATGAAGGTAATACATGTTGAATTTGTCTCTGAGGTTTTTTACTCAGAAGTCTTGTAAATGTCACATTTTCGCTTTTGCAAGCTTGACTTAAAATGAGAATCCTTGTGCTGCAATGTGTGTTACTGTCAGGATCTGTTTGTGAAGATGTATAACTGTCAGTCAGGCTGGATTGCTGTGATTTCAGAGAGCTGCTGCTCATGTCTGTACTTTCATAAACTTTTCATAAGTCTTTTCCTCAAAGATGGAGAATCTTGCTTGCTAGTGAAGTTAATAGTCTGACTTTTTTTTCCCCCCTCCCACTTTCTTTTCCCCCTATACTCTTTACACTAGCCATTTTAGGTTTGGTCTTTATTCCATCCACATTTGATGAAAACCTACTGTGGAAGGTACCTCAAGCTGGCAGAGTGAATCATAGACATAATGCTGTTCTTCAGCTGTGTTAAATTATACCTCACCTACAGTTGAAGAAAATACCCTGTAATCTTTGAAATGTGTGGCACTTTGTCAAATCAAATCCTTTTGTTTTCTTGTCTTTGTTTCTTCCATAGGTTTCACAGACTTTCTTCTGGTGTGCATCAGCACATCTGAAGCCGAAAGTGATTTCTGTTAATCTTCCAGTACCTCTGTCACATATTTTAATTTGTGGTAGTTTACTAATGTATACAGAATTATATATAGACACATAGATTGTCTTTTTCTGAAAAAAACCCTCTGTATCAGCCATTTTCAGTTTATAATTTCCTCCATAATTGACCTAATTGAAAGTGAACAGGCGTTCTCCTGAAATGCCATGTTGGTTGAGCACTGATACTGACATGGCTAGAAGTCTGATGCAGTCATGTGCAACAATTATTGAAGGATAACAACCTTTTGAAAAAGTAGATAGTATGGATCTTCTATTTTGAAGTGTAGTGCTCTGGGATTTTGTGGGATATGTTAAAATGACAAATGGTACATCCTAGGACTCTCTGTGCAGCTGTTGTCAAAGAGTAAATAATTATCAAACAGCTGCTCTACTGAAGTTTTCTTAGAAAATATTACATTATATCGTACTTAGCAATATATTTCTTGGTTTTCTTCTCTTATGAAAAAATGGTTTTTTACATAGTTTTCAGTATTTGACTGATACCATGTTAGCTAATTGCTAAAAAAAAAAAAAAAATCCTATGTCTTTCTTAGGGTTTTATTCATTATAGCGTTCCCTCTCTGATTTCTCATATAGCACCAGTAACAATCATGTTTACCAGATACGTATTCAGTTACTTTATTTAAAATAGTAGCAACATATATTACATACATATATTTACTGTTGCTCTTAATATCAAGGGACTTACTTTGAAACATTTTTGGTCTTCAGCTTCTTTATCAGTTGTAGAACATCATAGGGTTCTGATGGAGATGGATTTAGACCATTTATTGACTTGATATTTTACATGAAATGGGTGGGGAATGAAAAAAACTCATTGAAATTCAGTAATGTGTGTAATTCATCTATCATAATTTAACAAACGGAAATGACTAAGACAAGCTGCCATCCATCACAGTTATTTAACTGCACTCCTGGGTGAGTTAAATTGTATTAAACAACTTTTGGCTTAACAGATTTGGAGAATTGTATTGAGCGAGTTGCATCTTCTCTATCAGTTTACTGCTACAGTGATTTACAGTTTTGACATTTGTTTCCAAACATTTAATTTGAACTAGAGATTTTTCAAAGCTGTTTGAAAAACAAACTTGCATAGATAAAGCATTCTGCATGTCTAGCACATAAAAAGCAGCAACTAGACCTAAACTGGAAGCAATGCTACTGTAAATCTGAATTGTCCTTTAGCAGCACTTGCTTGTTCCTGGGCTTACATGAGGATAAGGGACTTAAGGGAACTGATTTTCTAGTCTAGGCAGTTGTGTCCAAAGTCAAAGGGCGATAAATTCCATTGTAGTCCTGAGACCTTTTAACCTTAAGGTTATGTTTGGCATATGCCTCGTGGTTTTTTGTCTTGTTGAGATGAATAAACTGTTTCCCAGGAGGGTTGTGGAATCTCCTTCTCTGGAGACATTCAAAATCCACCTGGATGCATTTCTACTCAGGCTATGGTAGGTGAACCTGAGTTAGTTAGGAGGATTGGACTAGGTGATCTCCAGAGGTCCTTTCCAACCCCAAACATTCTGTGGTTCTGTGTATGTTGCTTGTGTGATAGTTTAGCCCAACTAAACTCTTTGCCCATTAGTAAGAAATAGGTTAAAGGGGAAAATCCAGGTAAGCAAGTAGTTTCTTTGTGCTTTTCTACATAGAATCATAGAATAGTTTGGGTTGGAAGGGACCTTAAAGATCATCTAGTTCCAACCCCCCCTGCCATGGGGAGGGACATCCTACTAGATCAGATTACCCAAGGCCCCATCCAACATGGTTTTGAACATCTCCAGGGATGGGGCATCCACAACTTCTCTTGGCAACCTGTTCCGGTGTCTCACCACTCTTAATGTCTAGTCTAAATCTGCCCCTTTCCAGTTTATACCCATTCTTGCTTGTCCTATCACCACAAGCCTTTATGAATAGTCCCTCTCCAGCTTTCTTGTAGGCCCTCTTCTGGTACTGGAAGGTTACAAGATCTCCTCGGAGCCTTTTCTTCTCCAGGCTGAACAAGCACAACTCTCTCAGTCTGTCCTTATATGGAAGGTGCTTGAGCTCTCAGATATCTTTGTAGCCCCTCTCTGACAACTAGCTGTTTAAATCAAATTCAATCAAGTGTTGTCTGCTAGGTGAGAGAAAGCTAAACATTTTTTTTCTGAGTTCTGATACTGTCATGGAGACTGTTACAGAAAATAGATTTTGGAGTGTATTAATCCTGAATTCATGGTTTTGGCATGTGATAATTTAGAGTGAGTATTTGCATCTGGACCAAGCCACTGACTGAAGGCAACTAATGAAGATCAGTACAAATTCTTGAGAGGACACAGTAACAACAGTGCTGGTAGTTATTCCATGAGGCGGGCTGCATTGGGTGTTGGACACTGCCAAGGTCTGCAGTTTATGGATTTAGTTGCTGCAGCACTGTTCCTAACTCTAGAGTTAAATCTTAAACCTCTGTTTATCTTAACTGGATGATGAAATATTAGAGTTTGAAGGACTGTCAGACTTTCTTCTTCTAGCTGTTGGAATGTGGCTGTACTGGACTTAGGGCATCAGTGTGGAGATTCTGACTGTACCGTAGGGCGACATCCTTGGCTACTAGTCAGTGTAATTTAATGGATGTGATTAAGCTTTGTCACTCTGCACTGTATGGGTTGGCTTGAAGAAGCTTAGGACTAGCCCTTAGAAATGCAAGATGGAACAAATTGTTAGGCAAAATACTCCCCCTCCCCTCAGGGATTCTGCCAGGAGGCTGTGCTGAGCACAAATATTGTTTCTGGTGTGGATATTCATCTTCCAATATTCCTTGATATGCTACCGTGATCTACATAAGATGAAATAGAACTATGTTAATTTCAGTTCAGTAGTAAAAAGTCATGCTCACAAATTTGCCTTGGTGTCAGTTACAGGTCTTTGCAGTACTTTCTCTTCTGGTCACTAACTACTGGATTAGCAACATCATAAATAAATGTCTGTGAAATGCTCTTCTGTGTTCTTCACAAGTCCTTTCAAAATACCCATAGAAGTCCTTAGAATGTTTCCATGTGGTGGAATTTTTAAGTAATGAGGACATTTTTGAAAAAATTTTAATTCTATTTCTTCTCTCCTTCAGTGTAACAAGAGATAAACTTCCACTTCCAGAGTGGTATTTTTTTAAAAAAATGTTCTTTAACCTTTTTTATATTTAATTGTTCCCTTCTTATTTTCACAAAATGTTTTCTTTGCAGGAGAATCTGAAAAAGAATCTGAAAAGTATTCCCTTCCCAATACAGTCCTTTAAGGCACCATCCCTACTCTTTAACGCACCATCATTATGCTTAGGAAGTCACATCTGAGTCAGATGCGGGGCAGTTGACTTCTTAAATGTTGTTCTCTCCAAAGTTGTTCTTTCTACTGTTGCTTATACTCCTTGAATCAGTAGTCTTGTTACATTTTTGGAAGTACATCTCTGGTGTTTTGTTTTCTCTCATACATGCATACCATTTCCAAATATTTTCATATTTTCCTAAAATTGGATTGTCCATTACTTGCCTTTGCAGAAAGCCATTGTATTCTTTCCTCTCCTCTTGCATCTCTTACTGCAGCATCTGCTGCTATTCCTTTGTATGGCCCATTTTAAATCCAAAGTCCTATTTCCTGCTGCTGTGCTACAGGCTTTCCCTTGGCTTGACATTATCACTAAAAGTTTCCTGCTGTTGGCTTTTGTGGATTATGACATTACTAATTTTGCTATTGGCTGTGACTGCATCCTCCCTCTCCCTTTTCTTCCTTTAAGCAAGGCTAGCTAGCTTTACCTATGTGCTACTTGAGGTCGTCTTCTGGCTACTTTCCCATGCCCCTTAGGCAAGGGACGTCTTCCATGTGCTCATCTTCATTAAAAAAAAAATTCTTATAACCTGATGCTGAGCTTATATGCAAATAATTAGTCAACTGATTAGGATGAGGGGCAGTGAAAGGCAGCCTAAGATGTTACTAATTAGGGGCTTTTGGGAATGTAGTGAAAGATGAACAAAGATGCTTACAGAGAGATGGGCCTCAAAGGCAGGGATTTACAGTTTTTAGTAAAGGATTTATGGTACAGAGGCTGTTGTTGATTTGCTATCTGTGAGAACTGCTGCAGCAGTGTTAATTTGAGATGTTATCTTGACACACTCTTCCACGTGTAACCCAGCATGGTGGTGGCTTGCCCTTTTTAAGGTAGTGAAGGCAGCTTTTTTGCTTCAATTTTAGCTCGTCTGTTTTAGGTGAACCTTCACAGGGACTGTTGTTTGCTGTGGCATATAGACTTCAAAATTTCATTCCTATCAGGTTTGGTGAATGTCAAATGGCTCCACATAGTGCTGAAGATATTGTAATGTGAGGGTTTAGTTCCCCGCAAAGGAAATGCCAGAGTTGGAGCACTGCCACTTATAAACTGTAACACGAACAGCAAGCAAGCATGTAACAAGAGTATAGTGCCTTCCTTTAGCAAGGATGAATGTGATCAGAGAACAGCTGAGTGAAGTTGCAGCTTGTCTTGTGTCTGCATAGCTGTGAAGTATGGCTGGTTAAAAGGGCAGACTGTAAGTAGGTAATTTTTTTCTTTGTTAATAGCCATTTCTTGGGAAAATAAAATAAAATAACATAAAACCCAAAAAGGTGATATGATTGATATTCTAGAGGGAAGGGATGCCATCCAGATGGCCTTTGATAGGCTGAGGAGGTAGACTTACGTAAACCTCATGACATTCAACAAGGCCAAGTGCAAGATCCTGCACCTAGGTCAAGGTGATCTCAAACATGGATATGGGCAGGGCAATGAGTGGATTGAGAGAAGCCCTGTGGACAAGGACTTGGGGTACTGATGTATGATAAGCTTGAGTATGACTCATCAATGTGCATTTGCAGCCCAGAAAGTCAATCACATCCTGGGCTGCATCAAGGGAAGTATGGGTAGCAGGCCATCGGAGATGATTCTCCTCCCTCTACTCTGCTCTGGTGACATCCAACCTGGAGTACTATGTCCAGCTCTGGGGCCTCCAGCACAATAAAAATATAGACCTGTTGTAGCAGGTCTGGAGGAGGGCTGTGAAGATGATCAAGGGACTGGAGCACCTTCCATACAAGGACAAGAGAAGTCACAGGGAAGACTTTATAGCAGTCTTCCAGTACTTACAGGGGGCCTACAGGAAAGATGGGCAGGGACTCTTTATCAGAGAGTTTAGTGATAGGAGGAGGAGTAACAGTTTTAATCTGAAAGAGGGGAGATTTATATTAGATACTAGTAAGAAATTTCTTACTGTGAGGGTGGTAAGGCACTGGAACAGGTTGCCTAGAAAAGTTGTGGATGCTTCATCCTTGGAGGTGTTTTAAGACCAAGCTGGATGGAGCTTTGAGCCTTCCAGTGGAAGGTTTTTCTGCCCATGGTAGGGAGCTTAGAACTGGATGATCTTTATGGTGCCTTCTGACCCAAACTGTTTTATGATCTATGATTCTGTGAAAGGTGGGAGGAGTGGGAATGGATAATGCCACTAGCCCTTTGGGACTGAAGAACATATCCATTGCCGAATATCAGCAGAGGAGGAAAATTGCTTTAGTATTAGTATGTTACTTACCTTACATAAGTCTCCAGTATGCATGAATTTTAAGCTAGACTGAAATACTTTCCTAAAAACGTTGGAAGGTGAATATTATAGAGTCATGAAATGGTTTGGGTTGGAAGTGACCTTAAAGGTCATCCAGCTCCCACTAGACTAACCTGGCCTTGAATTCATCCAGGGAGGGGACATCCACAACTTCCCTGGGCGATTTGTCTGAGTGCCTTGCCACTCTGATCATGAAGAATTTCTTCCTAATGTCTAATCTAAATCTTCCCCCCTCCAATTTAAAGCCATTCCCCCTAGTCCTATCGCTACATACCCTTGTAAAAAGTCCCTCCCTGGCTTTCTTGTATATGCTCCCTTCAGGTACTGGACAAGCTGCTATAAGGTCTCCCTGGAATCTTGTATTCTCCTGGCTGAACAAGCCCCAACTTTCTTGACCTGTCTAACCAACAATAAGAAAAATAAGAAATACAACTTTTATGACATTGCTTTTGTTTAATTCTTGATTGCTGTCAGGTTTACCTGAGGTAAGGGGGGGGGAAAGAAAATGAAGAATTACTTAAGGACATGGGCAAATATGGCTGAATGTGACAAATATAAAATGTAGGACGCTTGTCTTGTAAATGAGGGCGTTTTCTGCAGAAAGATCTATAGCTTTGTAGCACTTTCACAACTGTAGAGAAATAGAGGTGCATTTTGTCAACTATGGTTTAAGTTTTACAGCTATAAAATAACTTTCTAAGGAATAGGAACTATCAAACACAGTAAGACTGGCCATACATCTTCAAACTAGTAGGCTCAGGTTTAGAGAAAAAAAGCTTATTATAATTTTTTTTTCTAGAAAGTTCTCATGCACAGAATTTCCTGTCTCTGTGAATGTTTGTTTAGTCCTTTATTTACCCTTGTTGAGCTCTGTTTCTGTAGCTCCATTGTTTGCAAATCAATGCCTTTCTAAATAAAATAGCATTTCTCAGAACAATGCTAATCATTTCATGTCACAGGTGAGTTATATTGTAGGTTTTTCCCCCCTTGCAAATAAAACAGTGTCAAAGGGAGTGGGGAGAAGTCTAAAAGTCTCAGCACAGCTTAGTGAAGTTATTTGAAAGGTCAGGGACTTCACTGACAGTGAAGGCATTTTTTGTTATAGGTGATTGTTTTACTTCACTACTCTGAGTGCATGGCTGTGTATGTTATTTTCACAAAATATTTTGGGTGTGTATGTTCTGTATAAAAACATCTTTGTTATTGTTTTTATGCTTACGTTATTGGATTTTTTTTTTCAGGGAGAATAGATCTGATAAAGAATTTTTCTACTTCACATTTCAGAACTCTTTTTAGGTTAGGAATTCCCCAGTAGTTTCTTTACCTCTGCTGCTGGCAATTTAATTAGTAGTATCATAAAGCTGCATAAGTATGTTGGTGTGCTTGTTTATCATGGGAACAAGACATTTCTTTCCAACAATTCATAGGTGCTTACTTCTACTTCCAGAAGTAATATGGATTTGGAAGTAGTAGAGGTAGAGATATTCAAATTTATATGCAGAATATTGCTAACTGCAATAATAGAATTGTTAGATTTATCCTTGTTAAGAAGGGAAGAAAAGTAAAATAAATTATAAAAATGAGGAAGGAGTAGGAGAAAGTTACATGTTGGTTTAGAAACTGGAATGATAAAAACTCATCAGCATACACCAAGTGTGTTTTAAAAAAGGAGCTAATAGTTTTCAATAATGTAATCATAGACAGTAATCAGTATGGAGCACGTGGAGGTCTTCTGAGGTTTAATTTTACACCTGACAGTGTTTAACCTTTTTTTATTAGTTATGAGGAAGAAATATAGAGTCATTACTGGTAAAAGCATGCAGATGACAAGGCAAGTGACATGTTAAGCAGTGATCAGAGGAGAGCTAAGTGATCTTGAAAGCTGGACTGCAATAAAGGACTGTATGTTTTCACACAGAAATGAAGACATTCGTCCAGTCTAAAGAAACACAGTCAAGGAAAGTGATTGAAAATTACTGGGAACTCGTGGTTTTTGATGTCTTAATTAGAAGTATCCAAAACAAGAGGAATACCTGGTGTTATTATAATGCTGTTGGAATACTTTACCTAACTCATGCAGCATCACAGCTTGTCAAGGACAACAAACTCAAGGGAGCTCAGAAGAACAACTGTGTTGCACCACTAAATGTTAGGAAGCACACCTTTGAAATTCCTCAAGTCTGCCGCTAGAATCTATTCAATGCACCAAGTCTACAATAGTTGATTTGAGTTTGCAAGCATGCTGTAGAGAACTACTTTTTAATAACTGAGATGACCCACACAGTAGCAGACCACTAGTAGAACAAACCTAAATGACTAAACAAATTTAGGCTGTGAGTTAGGCGAAAGGGGGTCCAGGAAACTGCAGACAGATGAGCCTCACTTCAGTCCCTGGGAAGGTGGTAAAACAACTAATTCTGGAAACCATTTACAGGCATGTGAAGGATGTCATTAGGAACAATCAGCATGAATTCACTAAGGAGAAGTGACCAACTGGCATCACTGTCACCCCCTCTGTGCTGTAAAAGAGACTCGCTCTTTCCCCAGGAAAACATGGCCATCTGACAAATGGACCAACTGAGAATGCCAATCGAGCTGTATATTAAATATTAGTAACAGTTAATTTATTTCTTTTTTTTACATTTAAAAAAAATGATTAAACTTTCTAATATTTTCTTTCCATTCCCCAATGGACTGTCTTGCCTGCACCCAATTTTGGAGACCACTGCTTTAAGTTGTCCATGTTTGGGATAAGGGATGTGAGGTGACCTCCAGAGGTCCCTCCAACCTCAACCCTTCTGTGATTCAAGAATCTGAAAATGAGGTGAAGTAATCTTACCAAATACATTTAAGTGATGTGTTTGAGATGATGATGTTATGGAAACTGGATTATTTGATCCAAGTACTTTTTTTTCAGAGAGGAAGACAAACAGGAAGCAGACACAATAGCTATAGATGTATAATCTTCAAATCAGTACCAGGAGACCGTTGTTGGGGAGTGATATGCTTCCAGACCTGAAGCTGAAAAGAATGTTGTCTTATTAGTTCATGGGAGGAAACAATTGTTGAATGTTGAAACAATTAGGAACATTTGCTGAAGTGAAAAAGATTCAACTAATCATCAGGATCTCTACACCACCAGTAGGGAGGGGGAGAGAGGGAGGCATTTTGTGAAAGAAATTTAAAAAATATATAGCTCCAAGTCCTAGAAACATTAAACATTGTGGAGAACAAAGCCATGCAAAATTCTTTACTGTGTTAAACTTTTCTTCTAGTAGAAGAATTCTTTGTTAATCTGAACAAATAATAGTTTACTTTTACAAGCTGTTTAGTTGTGGGCTACCACCCTTGGCTCCAAAGGGAGCAGAGGAACTGCGAGATGTGAATAGGTCAGGTTGGCTGAGAGTAGGATGGGGGATGGTAGTCTGTGATTTGATGTGACAGTACAGGAAATTTCCAGTTCAACCTGTGAACAGAGTTGAGAGCTAAGACCTGAAATTATGGTCAAATAAATTACTAAAGAAGAGAATGTAGTTAGCTTAGTAATCTGACATCTGTGTGATTTAAAATGTTAAAAATATGTGATTGCATATGTCACTAAAATATGTGCTCTGGTTCAGGCAGGAATTAATTACTTTTAGTCCTAAGGTCTGTGCTGTACATTGGGTTAGACTGGGTGATGACAGATTAATGTATGAGTGTCTCACATCCACTTGAAATATCCCTGTATTTAGACTGCATTGACACTTGACACACGATTTTTAGTACCCACTGATATTTTTAGGCCTATTGGCTACCTCAAAAAATAAAGGCCAAACATAACTCCTCAATTAGATTTTCAGACATTTAAACAGGATGCATTTACTTAAGAAGAAAATTGACTCTACTGTTTTGGTTTTTTCTCTGTAAGAAATTAAAGGTAAACAAAGAAATAGACTTCAAAATACATGTAAAAATATATCTTCTACACTGTATAGAATAGGTTATATGATATTACTATAATGCTGTAATAAAAAGTTGGTACTTCCCAAATAATGAAGCTAAAATCTCTGAGCTAGTCTAAACTGTTGTAAATTAGTGACAGAAAGGGACAAGTCTCACATGACCAGCTCTCTGCAGGGACAACTCTAAGTGAGGAGCAATGAGCACCAGGTTCATTTTTGATTGTCTGTTTTTGCAGGGGTTTACTGTTTTTTAAACTGAGAGAATTACCGGCATGGCATCCCACCATTCCAGCATCCTTCTCAGCCTTGGTTACCAGAAGCATGGGGAACCAACAGTCTCTGCGGCTGCAGAGTTGTCTCTGTAGAAGTGTCCCACAGAGGGCTGGCCATGCAGACTTGGCAGCAGAGAGTTGTTGTAGATGCAGTCAATGATACTGGCCCTATTTGTACTGTTTGAAGACATAAGCATACATTTAACTTTTATTATATTATCCTATCCTGAAGTAAACTTTGGCAACTGGGAGGGCAAGACCTCCCTGGTTTAGGGAATTAAGATCCCAAGGATATCAGGCCTTTTTCATGAAGGTTCGGAGATGCCTATCAAAGATGTGTTATGATGTGGACAAAACATCTCTTTCATCAGGCATGGAGCAGGAATCAGTAGAAAGCAAAAATAGTTTGAAAGGCCAGACAATCCTTGAATTTGCTATTAGTTACGTACTACAGCTACTCGCACACAGACCTGAAATGGTTTTACAAAAGAAAAGCAAAGCACTGAGCTCTGTGTGGCCTCAATTTGTCTTTTTGTTGTGGTACAATATTTAAGTGAGTTTAGAGCTGACTTAATCCTCTTATAAGCAAGTATTGGAAGTAATTATTTTATCTGGGTAGCGTAGTATTAGTGCCTTGTTCTGCTGTGGGGAGGATTCAAGAGTTCACTTTTTGGGTCATATGAGCTTGGGCATGTCAGTGTTGCAGCAGTCATGTTTTTAATGCTCTCAAGTGTGGGTCTCTTTTATAGTAGATCAGACCTTGTGAAAATGTCAGAGGTTTCTAAAATTAATTATTTCTTCTCCTTCTGGAAGGAGGTTATAGACATGATAAATGAAATAAAGGATAATGTATTGCAAGAGATAATGACAAAAAAAGGCGAGGGGGGGGAGAAGCAGTTGCCAACTCCATTTAAAAATAGAAACTTATTTATACCTGTAGCACAGTGGAAGCCTGTTGTGCTGACTGAATTTAACGAGCAGACCTGGGATTCAGCCTTGGTATTGCTAACTACTGGAGGCGTTATTGATGTAGTGAACTAATTACCCATGTGATGAAGTTGCTTGACAGAGGTTTTTGATTGTTTCATTACTGTGGCACCTCCTACAGGTTAATTCATTGAGCAGCATGGGTAAAACCTCCAGATGGAGGTCCTGCTCTTTGTCACCCAGGCACAGAGTGTTGTACTGACATCAGTAACTAAATCAAGATGAATATTTTCCTGAGTTATTATTGATCGAGTACCTAGAGTTGCCTCGTAGAACTAAACGGTTTGGGATGCATCTGTAGCAGTTCATAGCCACTGCATGGGAAAACACGTACACAATAATTTAAGAAGCAAAACAAACTGAGTAACAGCTTTTCTCACTTGAAGGAAAGCCCCCAGACTAAATGCAGCAGAAAATGTGGACATTTAGAAAAAGGGGGCAAAAAAATAGGAGGGGTAAGTTCTTCAATTAGCAGACAGGGAAGAGGCTCCATGGGCTTCAGCAGTTGTTTGAATTCTTTCTATGTATATTTTTTTTACAGCATTTGTTTTCAAATGTCTCAGTGTACACATTAACATTCAGAACATAAACAGTTCATTTAGGGTTCATTTAATTAGATGAACTATTTAACTTAAAATTTATTGTGAAAATGCAATTTGTAAGATAGTCTAATATCAAATGGAAGGAATACCAATATGTCTGGTCTGTTTCTTCATTTACTCTATCCATTGACGAAGTAGAATAAAAACTTCAATATATTCTCTCCAAAGTCTAAAATTTTAAAATATTGGGTAGAAGAAATATAAAATTAATCTTAACATTATTAGATTTATGAAAATATTTTTAGGTTGTGGAATCCTTTATACAGAAATGCTTCAGGGTTG
This sequence comes from Piaya cayana, assembly GCA_013389865.1. NCBI lineage: Eukaryota > Metazoa > Chordata > Aves > Cuculiformes > Coccyzidae > Piaya > Piaya cayana. Next base: position 2,583 of record WAAB01018252.1, on the reverse strand, counting down.
GTTTTGTTGTTTTGGTTCTGGTTTTTTTTTTTTAAATTGTGGTATAGCTGAAAAACCTCTCAGACTAGCAAAGCTGATGCTGCCTTTGTTCTTTACATAAAACTAGAAGTGTGTGGAAATGGTCTGAATTTCTCATCCAAGCTTAATATGCTATTATCTAACAGGATGCACTAAGTGTTCTCTAACAACTGCAGAACTCATCAAGCAAATGGAAAGATTAGATGTGATATCAAGCTTCAAACTTTATTTTCTCACAATCAATAAGCAAGTAATGCACAATGGATTTATAAGATATTGAGATTGACTGCTTATATACTTTTCAAAGTTCAAAGCTGAAAACAGCTTTTGTGTACAAGCAATCCACAGTAGAGTTTCTAAGTAGGGGCTTGTGATAAATAAGTGAGATTTGGTTTGACTTAAATGTCCCATCAGTCTCATATGGATTTAGCAGGAAGATTTCATGCTCAAAAAGACAGGGTTGGAGAAGCATCAAGCATAGGTTTCACATCACTTGAGATTGCTTTGTGGTGTCTGTCTGCTGGGAGACATAAAGGCAAGAGACTTATTAAAAATGAGCAGCACCAGGGAGAATGATTGAGCTTCAAGTACACTTGTGTTTCTTAGCTTGAAGAGTTTAAAGGTGAAGATATATTTTAAAAGCTCAACTGGCAGATGAGAAAAATCCTGTCAAGTTTCTCAGTGAAATCCCTTTATATATAGATAATAGGATATTATAGTAGTTTTTTGACAACAGTAAAAAAAAAAAAACAAACCAAACTAAAACAAAAAACTTACTCAGCTCAGAATGTCCTGATAGTTGGATGAAAGGATAGTTAATCTCTCAGCTGTCCAAACAGTTGTCTTCAGTCCTGCTATCTGATAACTACAGAGGCAGTATTACCTTTCTGTAAAAGACAAGAGAGCTCGGGAAGAAATTAGTCTTGGGGCTCACTTTGAGGATATTGTGCACTGTCCTGGCAATGCAGCTGTGGTGTCTTAAAAGTTTGCCATGGGCCTGTTGTCTTAGAAGTGACTTTTACCTGTTCCAAAACTCAACTGTTTTGCACTGTTGTATTCATTGACCTTGGGAAAACATACTGATACTGAGTTTTAAAATCAGAATTTAGCTTTATATTTGCTTCTTCTTCTGCTATAATCTGTGCTGATAACAGGTGCAGCTATAGAAGTTATACAGTGGTTACAGTAATTTAAAATATCACAGGTTTTTATTATTGTGTGACAGCAGGCAGGTTGTTGCTTAATGTGTGTCTGTTTACCTAACGCAAAAAAGGCAAGGAACAAACAAATTAACTTTGACCTATGAAGTAACACTTCAGTTTGTTTAGTCAGAGCAAGTGTTCTTTAACTGAATATTAGTTGTAAATTTATGTGATAAATGAGCTGAAGCAACATAGTCTTTTTCTTGTAGTCTCATAGCATGAATTGCAGCTGAAAGCTGATTTGTTTTGTGAAAACTTGTATGACTCTTGGCACAACCGTAGACAAAAGCACAGCGGCTGTGTACTGTGTTGCTTATTCTTGCCTTTGTTCATATCCATTCATTCATGCACATCCATTATGTGGGGGAAAAGTTTTGGAAATATATTTGAATAGCACAGTTTCTAACTTAAGAATGAAGATAACAGCTTTCAGTAATTACAAGAAAAAAGTGCTATTTTTCAAAATTGCTAAGAAGGTTTACCTTAGTGAAAATCCTGGTACACTGAACTTAATGGCTTTGTGAGTTAAATGACTGACAGTGCTGGCTGTGGGGAAGGTAGTTTTGACTGTCTTTTAACAGGCTGTATTTCCCCAGAGCCCTAGAATGGATGTAGCATGAAAAGGTTTGCGCTCATGACAATCTGAAAATCTAATGCAGTGTTTCCTTGAACGTATGTTAGAGAAATGGTCTATTGTTAGAGAAATGGTCTAGTGTGGTCTCATAATCACAGTCTGGATGACTGTATGTTTCCTAGGTTACACTGTATTTTAAACAAAGAATCGGGGTGAGGAGACCCTTTATTGTGATGGATTTTGGCCATGAGGCATGCGTGTCAGTCCCTTCTTCCAATCTCGGGTTGAGGGAGAAGACTGAGTATTCCCAATCCATTTTTCTCTTCCCTCTGAACTGCATTTTATTTCATCTCAGTTTTTCTAGTGTACACATTTTTTTCTTGAATATCACTTGTGCACTATTGTATTGTTTCCCACTTGTATTGTTTCCCAAATGCCTTCTGCTCTTCTCTCCCCTGGACAAGTCTTTCTGGGGCAGCTCTGCCATGCTGTATTTTACTGATCTGTGAAGATAGGGGGGTACTTAGGTGGAATGAAAAGGAGTAAGCAGTTTTTAGGATAATTAATTTTAAAAGTGGGGTTAATATGAAGCTACTGAAAACAGCTGTCTTCTTTTGTTGAAATTTGCCTGTCTTCAAGCAGAACTCCTTACATCCCTTGTAAATATCCTATTGAGAGATTAATGTTGAGTGATTCTTGAGCTTATCCTTTGTCAGGGCAACACTTTACCTAAGGAAACTAAGATTTTTGCCTCTAGGCCTTGGCAGCTGTATAGAAGCAAATGAAACT
>WAAB01018250.1:8229-19144 GCA_013389865.1 Piaya cayana | reverse complement strand
GTACCTCTCCTCTACTAAACCAGGTCCCTGAGCACCACATCTACCCGTCTTTTAAACCCCTCCAGGGATGGGGACTCCACCACCTCCCTGGGCACCTGACAACCCTTTCCATGAAGACAGTTTTCCTGATGTTCAATCTGAACCTGCCCTGGTGCAGCTTGAGGCCATCTTCTCTTGTCCCTTGGGAGAAGAGACTAACCCCCACCTCACTACAACCTCCTTCCAGGCAGTTGTAGACAGGGATGAGGTCTCCCCTCAGCCTCCTTTTCTCCAGGCTAAACACCCCCAGGTCCCTCAGACGCTCCTCACAACCCTTGTTCTCCAGCCCCTTCCCCAGCTCCGTTCCTTTTCTCTGGACGCACTCCAGGACCAGATGCTGTTGGGGAGTTGAGATATGGAGTTCCACCCGGAATGCTGGAGATCATTTGGGAATGACAGGCATAGAGGGAAGAGGGGTGGGAAAAAAAATGTGATTTAAAGGTGCAGGGAAATGCAACAGCAGTTTTGCAGAATGAAGCTGAGACTCTGAGAGAACACACACACGTGCATGGCTTGTGCACGAGTGTGCTCCGAGCGTTGCGTGTGCTGATCATGCGAGCAGATGCACCTCGAGACATTGTTCCCGTTTGCTTATGAGCTGGCAGCGTGCTCCCTTGGTGACCAGCCAGGGTCTTGTCCAACATGGTCCCTGGCAGAGGCTGCCCAGGGAGAGGGTTGATTCACCTTCCCTGGAGGGGGTTAAGGCACGAGTGGACGAGGTGCTGAGGGACATGGGTTAGTGTTTGATAGGAATAGTTGGACTCGATGGTCTGGTGGGTCTCTTTCAACCTGGTTATTCTGTGGTTCTATGATCTTCATCCTGAACATTTCGGGCAGCTCCCTTTGGCCCCACAAGGAGTTAAAGTCTTCCCAGCCTGGTGGAGGAGCGTTCAGGTCAATAGTTGATGAGTCTCTTACTGGTGCAGCAAACCCAGATCTGCCCAGCTACTTGATTTTTGAGCGATAGCCACTCAGCAGCAGTTGTGTGAGGCTGGTGTCGGTTGTAGTTTCCTTTGCTTGGTGTGAGCTTTGGGTTCTGGTGAGCTGCTGTAGTGTTTCCACCATTTCCTCTATCTCAAGCTGGTGCGATGTTGTCTTNGTTGATTCACCTTCCCTGGAGGTGTTTAAGGTGGGTCTCTTCCAACCTGGATCTATGATTCATCTTGGGGCTTTGGGGAGCCTGGGTGTGCTTGGAGAGACACGGTGGCTGCTGGGGATGCTTGCACACTCTGCTCAGCCTTGGCTGCTGGGATTTCCCTCGTGGACACCAGATGTGCTGGTGCTGCTGTTCTGGCTCACTCGGCTGCTTGTGTTTTGCTCTCGAGACACAGCAGGGACTGCTAAGCAGGGTAAGCCTGGGACTCTTGGTTTCACTCAACCCAGGACTCTTGGTTTCACAAACCCCAGCCCAGCCGAAACAGCAGAATGTTTTACAAGAAGCAGAATCTTGCTTTGCTTTTTCAATACTCTCCTCACAGGCAACTTTTTTTTTCTTTTTAAGTAACTTGATCCTTTTTAGAGCAAGGGGGCCAGAAGATTGCCTCCTCTTCTTGCAAATTTACCATATGACTTCCAGACCAGTTTATTTGCCTTTCTGAGTTTGTTTTATGTTTCTTTTCATCCTTAAATGTCATGAGCGACTTCACAGTGCTGCTCAGGGGAGGGTGCAGCAGCTGTTTGGGAAGGGCTAGCGGGCTGTGCAGCCCACCCTCAACCCCTATCAAGGCATCACCATGGAGCCAGCTGCTCTTTCTACCAAATTCTGCTGATTTTGCTTGGAAACAGTTCCCCAGTTATCACTTTAGTTCTGTCAGTCCTTGCTTGCTTGCAGCTTTCAGCTCCTGCTCTTCTCTGCCAGGGTCGTGCCCTGCATTGAGCTGGCTTTTGTCTTCTTTTTTTTAATTTGATATTTGTTATTTTTTAGGTTTATCACTGCCTCTCCTTGAGTGACTTTAGATTGAAAGGGGGAAGATTTAGAGTAGACGTGAGGAAGGAATCCTTCATGCTGAGGGTGGGGACGCCCTGGCCAAGGTTGCCCATAGAAGCTGTGACTGCCCCATCCCTGGAGGGGTTCAAGGCCAGGTTGGATGGGGCTTGGAGCCCCTGGTCCAGTGGGAGGTGTCCCTGCTCGCCCCAGGGGTGGAACTGGATGGGTTTTAAGGTCCCTTCCAACCCAAACCATTCTGTGATTCCCTGCAGGGCTGTGGGATGTTGCTGAACACAACCAGAGACATTCAGTGTCTCAAGGTGTTGCCCTATTTTGGGACACAAAGGCCTGTTGATCCACCAACTTTCTGCTGACTCGTTGACTCACTAGGGCCACTGAGCAGATTTGGATCCTGAATGAGCTGTCGTGTTCCCAGCTGAATCCCCTGTGCCCATGCCTAGGGAGCCTGTGGGCCCCTAAAAGCTCTTTACAGTGCAAATTATTGTTCTGTTTACTAAGACAGCCGACTGAACATGAGCCAGCAGTGGCCCAGGTGGCCAAGAAGGCTAATGGCGTCTTGGCTTGGATCAGAAACAGTGTGACCAGCAGGGCCAGGGAGGTTCTTCTCCCTCTGGACTCGGCACTGGTGAGACCGCTCCTTGAATCCTGTGTGCAGTTGTGGGCCCCTCAGCACAAGAAGGATGTTGAGGCTCTGGAGCGAGTCCAGAGAAGAGCAATGAAGCTGGGGAAGGGGCTGGAGGACAGGCCTGATGAGGAACGGCTGAGAGAGCTGGGGGTGTTTAGGCTGGAGGGTCTCTTCCAACCTGGTTGTTCTATGATTGTAAATTATTGTCATGTCTCCTGCGCATGCAGTAATTTAGGGGGGTGATGAAGGCAAGGCAGAGATGCCATCACTGAGTCATTAAGCAGCATGCTGATGAGGTTGGTCATGACCATATCAGCTGCAGGGTGCTGCTGGCTCGAGGGTTTGTTTGCAGATGAGCATGAAAGTCCTCTTGTTCGAGCTGTTCCCCTGATGTTGGGAGGTGAAAAAGAGTGTTCCCCAGCCTGATTTGCTTTCCTCACACGGTAAAACCTCAGTGTGTTCAAATAGGTGGAGGCAGCTGGGAATTGTCCTTGCCCGCGTGGTGCAAGGGAGTGATGCTGAACTGGGGATGCTCTCTGGGGTTGTGGCCACCCTGTTGTGCTCGAGACTTTTAGCTTCAGAGTTTTTTCTGCGCTGGCCACGGAAAGCAGTGCCGAAACTGCCTGAAGCCAGATCTGATCTTTAGTGTTGCCCTTGCACCGCTTCCTTTTCTCTGTGTTTTTTGTTACCCTATAAACTTTGTTTGGAGTTAATCATAGATTCATAGAACAACCAGGTTGGAAGAGACCCACCGGATCATCGAGTCCAACCATTCCTATCAAACGCTAAACCAACTGAACTGAAATCCAGTGCTAAGCAGAGCTCTCTCCATTAATCTGCTGCTTTTGTTGTTGAGTATTGGTTCTATCACCCAGACAGGTCTGGGTTTCCTTGCTGCTTGGCCAGTTCTGAGGACAAGGAGCCAAACTAGCAGACACCCCTTTTTATTCCAGATGTCCTCCTGCTCCTTGCCTTCTTTTTCAGAGATCTGAGCAGTGCCAGCCACAAAACCTGAGCAGCTGGATGTTTTTAGGGACCAACCTGTTACTGCTACATTAGCGCAGGCTCCACTGGCTGTAGTTACCTGGATGAGTGGTGGGAAGATGCTGGAGAGGGGACATTTTTAGGGGCGTACAAGAAAGCTGGGGAGGGACTTTTTACAAAAGTTTGGAGTGATAGGGCGAGGGGGAATGGCTTCGAATTGGAAGGGGGAAGATTTAGATGACACATTAGGAAGTAATTCTTCATGATGAAGGTGGGGAGGCCCTGGAACAGGTTGTACAGTGAAGCTGTGGCTGCCCCATCCCTGGAGGGGTTCAAGGCCAGGTTGGATGGGACTTGGAGCCCCTGATCCAGTGGGAGGTGTCCCTGCCCATGGCAGGGGTGGTGTTAGGTGATCTTTAAGGCCTCTTCCAGCTCTAACCATTCTATGATGGATGTAAAGGGGGAGCGGGATGGGACCCATCGTGTGTGCTTGTCACAGGGGTTTCTGTGGGTTTCTCAGGGTCTGGCTTGATGCAGAGAGTGAGATTGGGATGCGAGGGGCCAGCATGCAGCTCATCCCTGGCAAGGCAGGCGGGCTGCTGCCTGTCCTGCCTCTCCTGACACCCTGTCCTGCTTGGAATTGTCACAGGGAGGAGGATGAGTAACTCAGGTGACCCCTCACGCAACCTTGGGACACCAGATCCTGCTGCGTCTGGTTTGCTAATTCAGGGTTGCGTCATCAAGATTACGGGTGGCAGGTTTCCTTCGAGCCAGCTAAGCGCTTCGTTAAATCATGTCTTAAGGGAAAGGAAAAATAAAATGCGTCCTAGACGCTTTTGCTGCTTGCCAGGGCAACCCCGCTTTTTGTTTTTAATTTGCTGTGCCGTAATTAGCCTGCCCGCTGCAGGATCCTCCTCAGCTCCAGAGGGCTTGCTTGCTTCTGCCTGCTCGGTAATTGGTGCTTCAGGAGGAAAGAAAGAAAAATAAAAAAAAAAAAGGAAAAAATTGAAGTGTTTTGTACAAATCCCAAGCTGTAAATTATTTAGCAGGTGAAACAGAAATGTGCTCCGTGTTTCCAGGAAGCGGGAGACTGCACCAAAAATGACGCGGCGCGGCTTGCGGCTCTGCTGCGATTTGCCTTCTGCAGAGTCATCTTGTTGGAAGGCTGGGTTTTTTTCTCCCCCCTCTGCTTCTGAATGTATTCTTGCTGGCTGATAGCCCAGAATAGGTAGCAGAGCGAAAATGAGGGCTTGTATAACACAGCAAATTGATTTATGTGCCAGGCCGCGCTGCTGAAAAGCGTTAGGGTCTCTATTTTTTCACCTTTAGTGTAGGAAAGGCCCTTTGGAAATTCAAGGTAGCGTTGGCTCATTCTTCTCAGTTTCTCCAGCTTGCAGCTGTTTGAAAATGGTTTTTCTATTGCTTTACATGAGATCATGTCAACCTTTCTTTTGAGAGGCCAGGTTGGATGGGGCTTTGAGCATCTCGATCTGGTAGGAGGTGTCCCTGCCCATGGCAGGGGGTGGTTAGAATTAGGTGATCTTTAAGGTCCCTTGCAGCAAAAACCATTCTATGGTTCTGTGCCTTTTGTTCTAAGTGCCGTATCTCCACGGGCTTTATTGACATTAAATCCAGGGACCAGAGGTCTTGGGGGGGTCCTGCTTCTCTTGGAGATGGAGCAACCTCAATGCAAAGGGAGTGAAAACCTGGAATTGAAAAAAAGGTAGAGATAAGGTTTAGACTAGATGTAAGGAGGAATTTCTTCACTCTGAGGCTGGTGAGGCACTGGAACAGGTTGCCCAGAGAAGCTGTTGCTGCCCCATCCCTGGAGGGGTTCGAGGCCAGGTTGGATGGGGCTTGGAGCAACCTGATCCAGTGGAATGTCCCTTCCCATCACAGAGGGTGGGACTGGATGGGCTTTGAGGTCCCTTCCAACCCAAACTATTCTATGATTCTGTGAACAGATTGATGGTTGTCATTTAACTAAGCCGAGGTGGCCGCAGTTTGTTGTCTAAAAAACTGAGACCTTTTACCTGTATCTGATGCAACGAGGACCTGAGTTACAACAGAACTTAAAAACAGCATCGGGTTTCCTCTCCTGTTGCTAATGCAGGTTTAAGGTGGGTTCACATGTGGTTGGAGGCTGAAAGGAGAACTTCTCTTGTGGTCTCACCAAGCCCTATGCTTGTGCAGGGTCGTAAAAAGTCGTGGAAGGGCAGAGGGGCTGAGAATTAGTCTAATAATGCCCTTTAGCCTGGATTTTATCCTGATCTGCGTTATTTAGGAAGACAACTATCTGAGCAAGTGCAGCTTAATGAATACGAAAGACTTTACAGGTCAGAGCTGCCACCTGCATGTGTTTTTCTTTGTCTTCTTGGCAGGCGCCTGGCTCATGCTGGAAACTCTCAGCCTCGAAATCTTAAACTGGTCTAAATTCTCTTGGGCTGGCCAGGTAGCACGGACTGCTGAAACACAATTAGCAGTATTTACCGCCCTGGCCGGGTTGCGGTGTAAACGATGCTTAGTCTCGCTGAGAAGTGCGNTTAGGAAAAAAAAATTCACAGAAAGGGTGATTGGGCAGTGTCAGAGGCTGCCCAGGGAGGTGGTTGAGTCACCTTCCCTGGAGGTGTTTAAGGTGTGGGTGGATGAGGTGCTGAGGGACATGGTTTAGTGTTTGATAGGAATGGTTGGACTCGATGATCTGGTGGGTCTCTTCCAACCTAGTTGTTCTGTGATTCTATGATTCTATGTCTCTGGGACATCCCTAATGATCCTCCAAGGGATTGTTGGCAGAGAGGGCTGTGGTTTCCAGCTGCTGTTGACTGATATTTCCCATCTGTCTTGCAGCTGCTCATGCTCCTGGGCACCGCAGACGGTCAGTCGAAGCTGACCTCGGAGCAGAATGCCATCAGCCTCCCCCCTGGCAAGTACCACCACCTCGACCACGCCACCAACAAAGAACTGATCTGTGACAAATGTCCCGCAGGGACCTATGTGTCCAAACATTGTACGAAGGGCACCTTACGGGAGTGCAGCCCTTGTCCCGATGGGACCTTCACTAAGCATGAGAACGGCATAGAGCGGTGCCACCCTTGTAGGAAACCCTGTGAACTGCCAATGATTGAGAAAACCCATTGTACTGCCTTGACTGACCGCGAGTGCACTTGCCTGTCTGGTACGTTTCAGACAAATGACACCTGCGTCCCTTACACGGTGTGCCCGGTCGGCTGGGGCGTCCGCAAGAAAGGAACCGAGACCGAAGATGTTAGGTGCAAGCCGTGCCCTCGCGGTACCTTTTCTGATGTGCCTTCTAGTGTGATGAAGTGCAAAACGTACACTGACTGCTTTGGGAAAAACATGGTGGTCATCAAGCCGGGGACGAAGGAGAGTGACAACGTGTGCGGTTCTCCAGCGTCTCTTCCAAACACGTCTTTGACTTCGTCGAGCACAGATGCGGATGAAGAGCCCTACGAAGTTCCACCAACCGCAGATCTTCCCAAAGGTAGCGTCCACTACTAAAACACGTGTTTTTGGTCATGGGATTGTCTTCCTGCCTCGGTCAGGGTTGGCTCTAAAGCCTAAGCTAAGGGCAACCTGTTCTAGAGAGCGGATGGTGCTTTTGCTTCTTGGCCAAAAGGCAGCTCCAGAGTCCATCAGGTTGCCCTCACCTAATCTAATAACATTTTAACTGAGACTGTAGTTTGTAGATTGGACTCCTGGCTGCCCTACTCTTTGGACTGAAAGGACACCACGTTCTCCAGCCTCTTTTCCTCTGAGTGTGGTACCAGATCGAGTCTTTGCACGTTCGTGTCAAACGTGACTTGGGATGCAGCAGGAAAACCCAGATTGGAGGGGAGCTTTGCTCCACCAGACCTCTTCTCTGCAGCATTCACTGTTTTCATGCCTCTGCTTTCTCTGCTGCATTGCTGGAGCGAGTCCAGAGAAGAGCAACAATGCTGGTGAAGGGGCTGGAGAACAAGTCTTACGAGGAGCAACTGAGAGAGCTGGGGGTGTTTATCGTGGAGAAGAGGAGGCTGAGGGGAGACCTCATTGCTCTCCACAACTACCTGAGGGGAGGTTGTGGAGAGGAGGGAGCTGGACTCTTCTCCCAAGTGACAGGGGACAGGACGAGAGGGAATGGCCTCAAGCTCTGCCAGGGCAGGTTTAGGCTGGACATTAGGAAGAAAAATCTTCACAGAAAGGGTGAGTGGTCCCTGGCAGAGGCTACCCAGGGAGGGGGTTGATTCTCCTTCCCTGGAGGGTTTAAGGGATGAGTGGATGAGGTGCTGAGGGACATGGGTTAGTGATTGACGGAAATGGCTGGACTCGATGATCTGGTGGGTCTTTTCCAACCTGCTGATTCTATGATTCTGTGATTCCCCCTGTGCTGTGCCAGCACGTTGCCTTGAGTGTTGCTATACCAGCCCTCCAGAAGCTTAGGTGGTCTCATAACTTTTTTCTTCAGTCACTAGGATTTCCATTAATTATCAACAGTGGGAAGAACGAGGTTGAGTTACCAATTCACTTACTTAATTGGAAATAGTACATCTTCACTGCCTTTATTGAGATGCTTTAGCCACGGCCGGTTGCAGTGGTGCTGTAGAACCTCATTTGAGGTGATGCTCCCTGGGAAGCAGCTTCCTTACAGTGTCTCTGATGGGGTTTTTGAATAAAAACTGCAATTTCTGATGGCATTTGAGTTGGTAAATACAATAGCAGGGAAATGCTGACAGTCATAGAATCCTAGAACAAACAGGTTGGAAGAGACCCACCGGATCATCGAGTCCAACCATTCCCATCAATCACTAACCCATGTCCCTCAGCACCTCATCCACCCGTCCCTTAAACCCCTCCAGGGAAGGGGAATCAACCCCCTCCCTGGGCAGCCTCTGACACTGCCCAATGACCCTTTCTGTGAAATTTTTTTCCCAATGTCCAGCCTGAACCTCCCCTGGTGGAGCTTGAGGCCATCCCCTCTTGTCCTGTTGTACTCCTAGTGCTTCTCCTTTGTTATGTCTCATAGCTCTTGGTGAGTCACTGGGAGAGGGCGGGAGGGTGTTCCCTGAACTTTGAAATCAACCGTAGTCAATTAGATAGAAGTTTAAGTGTTTTCCGTATTTACGTCCCATTCGGAGTGTTGGGAGTAATCAAATCGGAGGCAACGTCAGGTTACAGGTGGTTACACCCATTCTCGGCTCAACTGGGATTAGACTTGATCTTCAAAAGCTGAATTTTCAAAGTCAGCTCTGGTTTTTTGCCATGACAGCCTTTCCTCTTCACACTAGGCTTTGGTCATGCAGCTGGCTGGGATCTGAGAGCTGCTGCTCGATAAGAAAACTCAGTAAAGGTGCAAAGCACTATGGGGAAGCTGAGTTGCTTCAGAAACCTGTTTTGTAGTTGACAGATCCCCAGCTGATTGCAGTGCTGATAAAAAAAAAAAGCTTTGGTTCCTTAACGAACCCCAGCAGAGAGAGACTAAACCTCCAGATGTTTCTATAACCCAAAATCACATTTCACAGAGTAAAACTGAAGTTTATAAACCTGAGAAAGAAAACCCGGCTCCCTCAAAGGTGTAGGTTTTCTGAGACGTACTGGATGTGGGACAGTGCAGATTGACAGCATCCCTAGCTGCCACTAGCCTCAACCTAACAAGGATCAGTTTTACCTTGAACCTACCCCTGTAACTGTACCCACCTGATCCCTGAGCCAAACCTCAGCTTCACCTCTTCTATTTGTCGCTGCCTGGCGTTGGGTTTCTGTCTGCTGGCCAGGCAGATGCTCAGGTGGGTCTTAGACTGTGACACGATGCTGTATCGCGTCTCAGGTGCCGGGACACTGACCTCTCCTCTCCTTTCGCAGGTCTGAACTCTTCGGTTCCCAGTTTTGTCCCGTCTTCTGAACCGCAGGCAGCCAGCGGCACGACGGAGCCGGCAGGCTACTACAACGAAACCTTGGCCAACGGGACGGACGGCACCAGTGGAACCGTTGCAGGCTCCAGCGCCGCTGGCCAGGCGCAGAGCTACCGGCACAAGCAGACCAGCAAGGTGCTGGAGAAGCAGCCAGCGCTGGAGATGGCCGGGAGCGAGAAGTCCAGCGTCCCGTACAGGCCCCCCCGGAGAGGTACGCAGAACGTCCACCAGCACTTTGACATCAACGAACACTTGCCGTGGATGATCGTCCTTTTCCTGCTGCTGGTCCTGGTGGTTATCGTTGTCTGCAGCGTCAGGAAGAGCTCACGGACTCTGAAGAAGGGACCCAGGCAAGATCCCAGTGCCATTGTGGAAAAGGCTATTATGAAAAAGTCCACCACCCCTACGCAGAACAGGGAGAAGTGGATCTATTACTGCAACGGGCACGGTGAGCAGTAGCGACCGGGGACCGTGGGAGATAGCGGCCTGTCTGCCATCTCACGTCGTGCTTTAGATGGGCAGCCCCTGTGTCCAGGGTCTGGTGGCTTTTCTTCTGAGTTTCTGGGCCTTGTAGGGAGGACAGAGCTCATGCACTGCTTCCTCAGCTGTTTTGTGATCTAGAGCTTTTCCACCTCCTCGTTTCCATGGTGTGTCTGTGCCTCTGAAGGAAAGGTGAAAGGAGGGAATGTCACTTGGTAACCCCAGCTCCTCTTGTCCTTCCCACCCATCCTTGCTAGGAGGGTCTTGAATGAAGGCTCCTTTTTTTAACCCCCCAAACCTCTCCACAGTACTTCTTTTTCACTCGTCACTTAGTTTCTCAGTGACTCAGGCATGGATTCCGTTGTCTTTTGTGCCATCCTTTTTCCCGTGCCCCATCTCTTTCTGGAAACCTGAGTCACCCCCTGCTTCTTGGCAACACCTCAGTTTTAGGTTCTTAGCCCTAAATCCCAGCTGCTGGCTTGTCCCCAGCCCTTCCCCCGTGCTGGAGCCAGGAAGGTCTAAAAGGCTGTGTCATGGGAGCATACGGGTCCATGAGGTGTTCCTGGAGACTCTGCTTCATAGTGTTTTCTGTTCTTTTGGTGCATGACTTGCTGTCAGCTTTTCGATGAAACTTAAAAATGACCTATTGTGGTCATTAATCTGAGATTTGTTGAAATTGATGATAAATTAATGGTAGCACGAACACGAGCACTGAACAACCCTGATCTCCTTAGCTGGGCTCAGTGCTGGGTCCAGCCCTGTTCAGTGTCTTCATCAATGACCTGGATGAAGGCATCGAGTGCACCCTTAGCAAGTTTGCAGATGACACTAAGCTGGGTGGAAGTGTCGATCTGCTGGAGGGTCGGGAGGCTCCAAAGGGATCTGAACAGGCTGGATCCATGGGCTGAGACCAATGGGATGAGGGTTAAC
>WAAB01018243.1:1544-34971 GCA_013389865.1 Piaya cayana | reverse complement strand
TTCACTTTCTATCCGTGCTAAAGTCTATTGATGCTGACTGTATTTGAAAGGTCAAAAGAGCTGTTGCTGTTGGTGGGAAACTCCACAGGACTGAGATCTTAATTTTCCTCTAATCGTGGGGTTTTAGACAATGAATTGGTTCAGAAAAGGAGAAAGCCACCTAATACAGACTAACTTTATATAATATTGACTTCTTCAATGACTATAGCTACCTATCTGTTTCACAGTGGACTAATTTAAGCCCATTCATTATGCTGATTCATGTGATAAAAGAAAATGGAGAAAAAGATACACAACTCTTCAAGACAAAGATTTCATAATGCCTCACTCTATAAAAGAGACAACTGGCACCATGAGAGCATTTTCACAGTGGTTCAGGTTGCCAAGATCTCGCATTCCAGCAGAACATTTCTAATCAACCAGTAAACAATCTTGTTTGCAAAACAATTTCTTATGATCTCAGAAAATGCTCTGAAAATTCATAGGCACTCTAGCTTTCCCTGTTGCAGCCTTAGCTTTCTCCAAAAATATTTATGCATTAGTGACTTGATTCCCTGCTTATTTTGGAGAAACAGGTCTATATTGAGTAATTCAAAGCCTCTGAAAGATGTGTTCCTTCCAAGACCAAACTCACCCCTCATTACACACACTATGCCTCCTACATGCAGTTAAAACCTCATAAAAATTAAATGCCTTTAGGTTTCATGCTGACCCTCTGTACAGGAATGAACTTTACCCAAGATGCATTCATCCTCTAATTCCCATTTAACACAGAGAAGAGACTTAACACAGCTGGAGTTTGGAGTTCAACTCATGCATGCTCCATTTCTTTCAGATTTCTTTCAATTACCCTCTCATCAGAAATATTACATTAATCTTTGCATAATTAGAAGCCTATATTACATCATGAGCTCTATCAAAACCTCAGCAATGTTAAGAGATACAGTGAAAATGGTAGAAGAGATCAGAACCGTGTTTTTGATTAGGGAGTTAATCAACATCCAGGTACTTCTTTCCTGGATTTACCATCTCTAGAAGGACATTAATTAGACACAAAATTATTAGTTTAGAGACTTCATGTAGAACTTAGGAAAAAAACCCAAAACAAAACAGTTTTCATGTACATCACTGGTTGATTTGCTATGGGTAGTTTTCAAATACAAAAAGCATCACACAGTGTTATAATCACTTAATAGCTCTGCTCTTCTGTGACCTCTTCAGTGGTCCAAAGCACTGTCCAGGCTTTGCTGCAAGTGTCAAAATCTAGTGGTTTTTGACTGCCCACTTGTCAAAAAAAGAAGGGAATATTTTCACCCCCAATCTCACTGTATTTGAAAGACTGAAACAGCTGTCCCAAGACAGATACCATGCATCATTAATCTTAGAATTAAGAAATGTGGGTTTAATATCAGGAATATCAGTAGGCATGCTTGTCCCTAGAGAAAATTAGTGATCTCACCGGACAGTAATACTCTGTGGAAAAGTTTATAAGGAAGAGGAGTAAATGAGTTTATCTTCAAAATTTGCAGCTTATAACATCACATATAATTTGTTTCCAATTTATGCGAAGAAATAATTTCAAAGTTCTTAATGATAGGAGAAACACAGTGTGCATTACTACTGCGTTTGTAAAATGAGTGTCTCATAATTCTACTCAAAGCTCCAGCAGGCTCTCATGTATCAATGTCAATATTTAAATTCAGGAGCTAATATGCCAGTGCGTGCTATACAATTGGCCAAAATTGGCAAGACAGTGGAGAAACATGCCAATCCAAACTAATCAGCTTGTACAGGGGAATAAGTTGCTGAGGCTGAAGTAATATTCAAAGGATCTCTCTTTGACATCCACAGATGATATTTCCAAGAGTGAATCTCACTCTGTTAATTTGTTTATTATAAGACTATGCTGGCTTATCTTTCTGAAACGGTGCTGATTTACTCTTCTGACTTCTGGCAATGGCCTTGCTCACTCTTGAATCCTTGTTTCTGCTTTAATTCTTCCATATACCCAGTATGCAATGGTCTGTTCTTTTGAACTGTCAAATGTATGTGCATGAAAGAAACACCATCTGAGAGAATAATTCACCAAATAAATTAGAAGACTACGCTGCCTAGAAATACGGGAACATGTATTGCTTGGTCATCTGTGGTGCTATGTTTATCTAATAAAGCTTCTTCTAATAGCATTCCTATTCACTAACTGGAGGGAGAGGTGGTGTTTTCTAGGGTAAAGCAGCAAAAATATTCTAGATTGTTTTCTTTTATGTGAACTTTACCTAGGTACTTTGCCAAAGCAAACTCACTTTCATTTGACCAATAAGAAATAAATGTTTTGTTTCTTTTCCAATTCTTACTAGAGAAAACAATTGTGGAGATGACTGTCTGCAATCTGGAAGTGTATTTTCTCATGCTTTAATCTGATAGAACTAGCCAAACAGTTGAAAATATTCAGCAAGTGAAATGCATGGGTACAATTTTGAAATAAAGCATTGATCAAGTCTCCTCATTTTTCATACTCATGCTGACAATGAAATGCATCAAATGTAACAGCTATCCAACCTTTTAGAGCAGTATAACTGCTTAAGCAGCAGTATGACATAGTTTACTATCAGTTTTTAATAAGTAGAATATGAGCATAAGTAGTACAGACACATTAAGTTCTGTAGGTATACAGTGATCCCAGCTTGAAATACTAAAAGAGTCCTCTGAAAAAACCCTCTTATTATGCAAGAATAAAAGTAAGAGGAAACTATTGTTCTTAGAAGCCACAGAAAAGGAACAATCAGATTAGAAAGCTGCCAAATTTGGCTATAGAGTCATATAGGTTTAGGTTGGAAAAGACCTTTAAGATCATTGAGTCCAACCCTTAACACAGCATTGTCACGTCACTACTAATTCATGTCCCTAAGCACCCCATCAACATTGATATCAACCTATTTCAAAATTTTTCAAGGAGAACTTGGAATCGTGACAGCTTACATGAGTATTAGCCAATGGTATGTACAAATCACAGGTATGCAAAAAGTAAGGCCGTAACATGTAGTCCAAACACCAAGGGCATTTTTAAGGATTTTGTAAGTAGCATCTGTCTAATGCAGAAGCAAAAGAAACATCTTCTAAGCTTTATGCACAACTCCATTCATCTTTAACATCATATGCACATCTAAAGCTAAATAGCAAGCCGTCTGCATAGAGAGCACATTTTGAAGTGTTTGAATGTGATAAGAGTGAGCAAATATCCAAGG
Organism: Piaya cayana; assembly: GCA_013389865.1. Lineage (NCBI taxonomy): Eukaryota > Metazoa > Chordata > Aves > Cuculiformes > Coccyzidae > Piaya > Piaya cayana. The sequence continues at coordinate 31,726 of WAAB01018243.1, read as the reverse complement.
ACAGAGACAGTTAAACTCCCGTGGACTTTAGTGGCCATGAATGAATATTTGAGCTAGTCTTTTTTTTTTTTTCCTTCAGTTATACTACTCCAGAACAATTCAGATTATAAATATTTGAAGCAATATATTTATGTGACTTTAAGAGGGTGTTCAGAAAAGAAATACAAAACACTGTGTATCAACACTTACTGTTGAGAACTGTTGGGAAAATGAAAACATAAAATGTTCATTTGAATTCACAACACTGAATGGTCTATCAAACCAATCTCCTTAAATGTTCATTTCATGTCTGCAGAATGACCATCAGGGACAATATTACAGCTCTTAGGAAAGGAGCTGTATTTGCTAGTAACATTTTTCTCTTTTGCATTCCAAACACACACATTCTAAACTGTCGTATTTTTTCATGTCTATACTTCTGGAACATGTTTGGGTGGTTTAAAATGTGCATAAAATGCCATTTCCCACCTAATTGACTCAATAAAACGTAATGTCATTAAGAACATTTTAAATATGCTGATGTGCTATTTGAGGGTATTTCTATTTGTCATGTTCAATGACTAGGTATATAAACATCCTTTCTCTAATTAAATACATACATATGGACTTCTGTGCCATTTCAAGCCCCATTAACTTTAGGTGGGCTCCCAAAGCTAACTGCACTACAAATTGCAGGACTGAGTACACCTGCAGAGAAGTTAGGAGACTGGGCACAGAAGTCTGTGTTCAAAGTGAGATTTAAATCAAGCTGTCTCAATTTGAAGGTAATCCCTGAACTCCCAAGCCATCCTTTCCTTAGTAGAGTCTAATAAACCAAAAGCTTTAAGGCAATGAACACTGATATTTTTCTCATACAAGCATTTGAGAAAGTCTCTCTATTCACTGAGAGTTTAGCAATAACAATAATAATGTTAACATGGACAAAAGCATCAGTAACAAAGATAATACGTATTATAGTAGCAATGGATATTGCTGCAGTTATTATGGTTTTAGAAGGTGAGATTTGTATCACTGGAACCCACTAAATGTCAGCAATTTCCAGCTACTTGGGTGGCATCATTTAGCTGCTACTTTAAGTACCCAAATGGTAAGTGCTCCAATACAAGAATGTTACATAAATTAGAATAGTGCAGAACAAACACCCCAAAAACCCAACAAACCACCCTTCACAGCAGAAAACAGCATCTTGGTAGATTTTGAAATTCTAGACAATACAACAATATTTTACTATCTTGCAAATCTTCAGAGTCTTGCTAATTAAACTGATTCTTTTTAAAAAAAAATAATTAAAAGAGTAAGCATTATTTTTAGCAAATTCAATTGGGAATGGTTCCTCCAAAGCTTCCTCATTGGAACTATGTGGAATAGGGATGAACTTTTGCTTGGAAAAATATCCAAACTACTGTAAAAGGTAAATAGTAGTTGAGCCCTGAAAAAAACCCAAAACCCACTATAATTCTGACTGTCTAAAACTAAGCTATGTAAATCACAATAAAGGCTAAAAACTGAATCAGCAGGTAACAAATCTACACTTGTAATGGAAATAGCAATGACTTTACAGGTCTTTTCCATCAGAAACCTGCTATGATTTGTCTTAGTATTATGCCATTCATGAATACATTGCTTCAGATACTTGATGTTCTGCACAAAGAACAGACACAGATGCTACTTTTGCTCTGAGAAATAAACTAGGTGAAAGATAATAACACTGCAGTTTTTAGACTGTCTACATGCAGGTAAATTCAAATCCACCAGTTTAAATAATTTGAATAATTGTAATTCTTTAATACCAAATACATAATTTTCAAAGAAAAAAAAAAGACATTTTGTCTATTACCCCTGTAGCTGCATTCCTCAAATCAGAAAATAACAATATGGTGGGGGACATCAGGTATTAAAACAGGAAAAGTTAGTGGAAATTAATAGGAAGTTAAGTTCAGGAGTATCTCTAAGGCTTCTTTGCAATCACAGTACAGACACCTGTGCAAGTCTCTGTTTTTCAACACACCTGAGGCATTTCATCCCCAGTTTAACAAATTCATTTGAATGTAGAGACCTCCAGCTTATTTAATTTCTTCATAGCAGTATTTCCCCTCCAGTCTCTCGCTTTGCTTTCTATTCATAATAATGGAATACTTTACTCATTTAAGCTTAAGTCAACTTACAACTTCATAGTCCACTGCCAGGTTAACAAAGAAAAAGTTTCTTATCAATGTTTGACAGTTAAGTGAGCTATCTTATTTTTCTTTTTTCCCCCAACGTGAAGTGCTTAAAAACCAGATTTTTTTCCTAACAAGAAAGTCAAGTAAAATATTATGGCTAGTGTGTCTGAGCCAGTAATGAAATTGCTCTAAATTCTGTTTGTTCGTGACATGACTATTGTGCTTTTGGTTCTTTTAGTCCCTTGATTCAACACATTTGAATCTAATTTGGTCTTCTATGTTGGTAAAACATAAAAAGAAATATGAAATATAATCATCATTCTATGATTATGCAATTAAATGAAGAAATTATTGCCAAGTCAAAATTCCAGAATTCAAATATTTTTAAATAATAATAGAATAAATACTTTCTAATTGATACAAAGCCTAGTTCTGCCACAGAGTAGTTCATATGTCTATCTAGCCTCACACCAGATATCAAATACAAAAAAGAAATACTTTGGCATTAATAACAAAGTTCATTTGACTGAAGGATTTACCTCCTAAGAACAAGAGCCTCATAAACCATAAACATTGTGAGCAAAGTCAGCCACGTAAGGGCTTTTGTAAAAATTAAACCCATAACTTGCCACTAGAAATGGGATATTTCATCTGTTCAATAAACACTAAAGTTCTCTTTGTTTTTATGGCATCATAAGCTTTGATTACTCTGATAAATATTTGGACTATACAAAACATTGCAATGGAACTAATCGCAGTCATAAAAAAAGCTGTGTCTGAAAATGAATCGGGAATGCAGTGATACCAGCTCGTATTAGAGAAATTCAAATATAGAATCACATTATTTTTAACTGGCTCCTGGCCTCATTTTTCTTACGACTCCATGTAGTCAGTCACATCCAACAAAAATAGTTAAGAAAGTTGTTAAGCTCGCTATGATTAGGCACCTGTACCAGACATAGAATACAAACCTCACTCTGTGTAACTGGGTGAACCGAAACCATGCAATTGAATACTAGTGAATCCTAGCAAAAAACGTAGTCGTGTGTTGAGGATTAGGCTGTTTATGCTGCAACCTGTTTCTGGAATTCACTCTCTCACTCCCAAAAACTGTGTATAAAATAAACGCTGTCCTCAGACTGAGACTGTTTTCCCCCTCCCTTGCTTTCAACTCACTCACTATTGCCCTTTTTTTTGATTTTATTGCTCAGAAAACAGACCTGAATATCACCCTGCTAGCAGATTATGTGCATAATCTTATTCCATTTTTTGTTTAAAATTACAGGTTTTTTCCATGCTTATTATAGTAGTCTGAAGAAATGAAAGGTTGCAGAAAGGCTCTAGGCATGTCAATATTGTTTCACAATGTAAAGACTATTCAGTGATATTTAGTCTTTTATAGTAGAAGAAAGAAGCCCTCTGACATTTGGAGAACCATGCACCACCGTTCAGGTGCCAGGAGTCTATTCTGCCCACAGCTGAACTGGGAAAGATCTGTAGTCAAGAAGAGTTTTCCAATACCTAGAATTGCTTTTTATAATTCATTGTAAGAAAAACAATATGCTAACTTTCAAAAGCCAATCTTTTCTCTACCTCATTGTACTCTACACAGATGCCTTAAGGTAAATAATATTCAAGTGCAAATCATATCAGATAAGTAGTTCCACTAGTGAAAGTCATGCCCAGTACAGCACTAGCAGCATTTATGATGTGGTAACAAGAATATATTTAAATCAATGGACTACATATTCATATCACTGATGCGATAGTGTCACGTACTGTCAAATATTTTTAATGTATGACTTCCAATAGCAGAAGTCTGTGTTTGGTTCCAGCAGATTAAACCCAGAATCACTGAACCAAAGCCAATGGAGGCACTTCAGATGTCACTGACGGGAACAAAGAATGCGAACTTACACTTAGCAATTACATATTCCTTTTCATCTTCAAAGACTATCACAAACATTTGCTAGTTCTAATTCTTTCACAATGACCTTCATGTTAACCTTTTGGGATAAAAGTAATATAAGAAAAAAACTGACAAGATGTGTAATCAAGCATACATCAAGCCTCAGACGTGTAAGCATTCTCTGCCTTGACCTCTCTCTCTGCCTCATGGTAGATATTATCTCATCAAGAATATAAGGCCTTTCTCCATGGCTCAGATATTAATTCACCGTACAATGTATTTTACTAACATAAGATGACAGTAATAATCCTTGAACAACAGATTTACTATCATAAGTATAGGATACAGTTATTCCTTTTTAACAGATAAGGAACTCAATATTCCATTAAAAAATATTGCTGGAAGTTGTTGCATGGCTTTGAATTCCTTCTGTTCAGTCATTCAGGGATATATTTTTTTTTTTAACTCCTTCCAATTTAAATTAGGAATTTTGTAAGTCTCTTTTAGAAAGTTTTACCAGAAGCAGCAAACTTCCTTTATGTATCAGTTCTCTCTGGCCTCCAACCTAGACTTGCGATTTGATTTTCAATTCTGAGTGGCTCTAAGCCCAGAATCTTGAATAAGTTCCTCACGTTCCAGTTGTTTGAGCACTTTATACAGAGAAATAGATTGAAGCAGACAGTACTCATTTTCATGGTGACCCAGAACAGCTATTGTTACAAGAACACCTTTAATCTCCTGTTTCTTTTTTTGAATTGAATGCAAGTGGGGAGAGATGAAAGTGTCTCACAAATCTGCTACTACAGCTGGTACTTCTTAGTTTTTCATATGCTGGCTCTAATTCTCTTTGAGTCTTCTTAAAATCATTACATCTATTTCTTGATTTGACAACCAGACGTTTGTTGCTATTTTTTTGACTATGAAAAAACCTCTCCTCCCTCTCTCTTTTGCAGCTACTTCCTCAGAAAAAAAACCCAAACCCAAACTTACTGCATTATGATATCAATGTATGAATTTAGATTTTCTTATGCAATATACAAATGAGTAGCTAAATAGTACTCTGTTACTTACAGTTCAAAAAAAGACTTACAAAATATACTGATGAGTGAAAGAAGGATAAGGGTCATGCTGATATGGAGGGCATCAGTTGCACTGCAGTCCATTTTGGATTTCTTGCAGGAGCACACTTGTAATTTCAGTTCTGTGTTGTTAGTCAGAGGTGGTTTTCCAGAATCTGTCACTGATATTGGGATATTGTAATTAGCCTTTTTCAGGTTTTGAAGCAAGATGACCTGGGCATGAGTATCTGCAAAGGATGAAGGGAGAATTAGCCAAATAATCATTATTTGGAAGAGAAGAAGAATACACAGGCAATATTAGACACCCCACAGTTATTCATGGAAATTAAGAAAAAAAACCAAGAACACTCTAAGGAAAAAAGTAAAAGTGCTGAATTGGAGATAAGTAGAAGCAGTCCAGAAATTCTTTCATGGGCTGAGAGCTAATTGCAAACTTATTCCAACCACCACCAAAAGAAAGACTGCTAAGAAACTCTTTTGTTTAAATATATGAATTGTCCTGCAAATTATTGTCAGCATTTGCCTGTGGACACTAATATACAAATCAAATGCTAAGACATGTAATCCCCAAAGCAACACAAGAGGGAAGAATATACTTTTGCCAAAGGCAAAAAAACCCTTCTCACAAGGACATACAGACAAATCTGGCTAACTACTTCCCCAGTTTGACTAAGAAGTCAGTGAAGGGAAATAATCTCTCTAAGTCACAGATCTGCTCCACCTGAGCAACAGTGAGTTGGTATCCATGTGAGTGTGATAACTCTTTCAGGGATTTAACAGGGCAGTGGTTTGAAGTCTGGAGAACACCAAAGAAAATGGCTCCTCCACTTTGTCCTTCAGCCACATAGGGAAATTGCATTAAGTTTTGGGTTTTTTTCCAAGAAGAATTTGAAATGAACCACTAAAAGATTCAACGATGACAGAGATAAATAATATATGCTAGAAAACAAACAGAAATCATTTACATTAAAAAGAAATGTGGCACTTTGTGCTCTGAATTTGCCATACGAGCCTTCTGCAATTGCATAGCATGGGCTTTGATCCTCTTACCAATAATGTATCACAGTGCATTTGGGTATTTAATTTGTGAAGAGTCCAGATACTAGAAATCAGAAAATTTCAAGTCCATTGCTAAAGCTCATGCAAACATTTCATACTGCCCTGTAGCAAAGCCTTATGTACCTCATACATAAAAATTCCATGCCACAAAATATGGTAATTTTTACAAAAATAACAAATCTCAGAGAAAATGAAGACAACCTATTAGTATGTCCCACCAGGCAGCTGGTCTGAGCAAAACCAGCACAGTGTGAAACAGCAGCAGTGGGTCCAGCCTGCATAATAAAAAAAAGTAATATACTTACTGTTAATCTTGGTGATTCTCCACAGTTTTTCTGGGCCAGATTGCTTACTCAGTTCAAATTTGAATGGATCTGTGTTAGGATGAAGGTCTTTGTCTGATGCTCCTAGTACCACTACTCTAAGGTCTTTTGCATCATCACAAACTTTTGCCAGTGTTGGATAAAGGGATGGGACATTGTCATTGACATCCTCTAAGGTAATGTGCAAAGTTCCTGTACCTGTAGCAGGAGGGTTACCTGGATGAGAAAACAAACATACATTTATTAAATCATACTTTCATAAACAGTTGCCCTTAGCTGTACCTGCATGCTTGCAAAAGGAAATAATTTTTATAATTCTTACCTCTGTTATATGACAATTATTGCTTTAAAAACCTGATGAGTCACTATTGTAAATTTGTTGCTGTATTTTCAGAATCCAGCCTGTCTGATTCTCTACAGCATGGATAATTGTTCTAAGGAAACCTCTGGGAGAGGAACATTTTGAAGTTAAAAAGAGATTAGGACATAAATAGGTATCTAGAAAATAACCTGTTCATAAACACATACTGAGAAACATAGTAGGAAACATCCCCCTAGACAGGCAGTATGGGTATTAGAAAAAATCAAGAACAAGACAAGTAAGAGGAAAAATGGTAGCAGAGCAGAATCAATTTGTATGCTGGGTGCCCACAACAGAGCAGGACCAGATCGTTCCCCAACAACCCTTGAGGCCACATTTATTTATGTCAGTAGAAGTGAAACCTGTCAACATGCAACTCTGGAAAATGAGATCTTTTATTTACCCAGAGCCACCCTGTGTTAACAGTGGAGTTTCTGGCTTTCTCAGATTATTTGCCAACCTGCCTCAGCCTTGACCTGAAAGAACCAGCTTCAGAGGTGAGGATGTTGTTTATTCACCATCATACCACGACAAGCCTCTGTGCCAAGGCTGTGACTGACAAACCAGCAGTGGCGCTGGAAATGTTTGTAACGGAGATGTCTGCCCACTGGCAGCTTGACTGAGACTCGCACCTCATTTCACAGAGGTCAGAGAGGAGCAGACAAGTGGTAATAACTTTCAGTCACTACAGATGTGTTCCATGGGTGAGCCAGTAGCCTACTCAATATCTTGTTATGGACCCCTTTGCCACGCCACTTTAACTGATCTCAAAGTTTTCTAAATGCACCTTGATTCCTTCATTGTATACCATGCTTTGAAATTTCTGTTTCATAATGCTGCACTTCTGGGCTGTTTGTTACATGTTTTTCTGGTTTAGTACACGAGATCTGTGATCTCTGCACTTCCTTTAGCTATAAAGGCTGAGCGGGAAGAATGGATTTGAGAGGCTGCACTTAACCTATAAAGCACTAGTGCAATGTGTCATTGTAGTTTTAAGTTCAGCACTGAAAAAGGCGCACTTTAGCATAATTACCCTGCCTATAGCAGCCCAATAAACCATGGAATTATTGCTGCACTGCAAGTTCATCCTAAGGGAGAAGTAAATACCCTGTGGTCTGGATCTGATAAACCACTAACTGTAGCAGAATGCAATTAGTCTTTTCAATAACAAATGTTACTAATGGTGACACTTCATCTGTTTCATGCACACATAAATGCATAACAAAGGCATAATTTTCATAGTTCTTTAGCTTCCCCCTCCTCCTCATCTTGCACTTTGTCATCAGAGGGGTTAGGGTTGAGTTCTTTTTAATGAAAAAGAAACTATTTTTCACTTTTTATTGGACTAATTGAATTTGCAGAAAGACTCCAATACATTTTTTGTTCCTGATATATTATTAAGTAAAGTCATACGGCAGAATGGATGAAAAGACATTTGAGTATTTGAAATATGATCATAAAAGCCAGCCTTTCATACACTTAATTAAACTGCTGTCTTTAATTTTGAATGCATTATTTCCACACTGGACTGATAATGTCTTATGCACTGCCCTTCTTATCTTTCCTTGAAGTCAGTAATATTAAAATCTGCCTTTTGAAATTAAGAAGCCAACAGCATTATGAATGTACTGTTATTATGTCAAATGCAGATATGGCTGCATTTTCTCTGCCATGCTAATGATTCACTATCTTTGCATGGCTTATGGGCCAGTCAACCATTACGCACAAAGAGAGAGAAAGGAAATTGCTTCTGTCCATTTCAATGACTTATTCTCTGGTTGGTTTATTTATAACGATTTAAACAAAACCTTTTGGTGAATTTTGAAGACCTCTAAGAGAAAAATAAGCAAATGTCAAGGTCATAAACTGAAGCTTGCTAACATTCTCGTCATTAAAAATACAACAATAAATGAATCAAGGAAAAGTGGTCACTACATAACCATTGACAGCTTATGACTTTCATAAATTTGACAGTATTATGCCTTTGAAATAATTCAAAAAAGCCACAATCTCCAGACAGATTTGGTTTATAAACGAAAGATTTCCATAGCATATTTTAATTCTGAAATAAAACTTATCTTAATTTGTATTGTAAAACCTTGCAGCTGAAAGGAGAATTAATGCGTAACTCAGGACATAAAGGGGTCTGTCCAGCAACCCTTGGTAGCAGCTTTTCAAAAGAGCTCAGCTCCCATTTTTGTCACTGAACTAAATTGGCCATTCCTCCTAAGGCTGAACACTTTGAACCTTTAGGTGCCTTTGGAGCCATCTGGGACAGAGAGATTTTCAAATTCCCGCTGTTCCAGACAATAGACCAAATCATACCCTATGGCATTCTCAACTACTGTTGGTAATCTGTTTTTCACTTGTTGCATCACACAACAGCAGTAGCTATTGCCTAACTAAAGCCTCCTTTTAGAAGTTTTGTATGCAGTCTAATGCCAGGATACAGAGACATTACTGGTCTATTACTGATCCAGTTCCAATAAGTGTATCATACATTTCCAATTGCAACATGTTCTAAGATGAATCTGAACTTTTTCCTATGCTTGTCATAGTATATTCCAGCTGTGCCACTTGTGGGAGCCCCAGAATCTGTAATGCAAGGGACTGTTGCCAGAAGACATATATGTTAAACTGGATTTTGGTACTATCAGTATAAATGATCATGTTGTTACCTTTATTAAAAAAATATATAAATGAAATATTACAGAAACAGATACTTTGCAAACTTCTGTATGATTGAAGTTTAATGAAAAGCCATGCAGAATTATACAAGAATATTAAGCGTAAAATCTTAAATTATAAGCCCTCTGTAGAAATCTACAGCCAAGAAATTTGAAAACTGGCATTTGGTTTTGGTCCAAAAAGTTCCCATAGGAATCATGGTGGCATTTAGACATCTAACTCCTTAAATGAGACTGCCAGTCAGGTAGTTAGTATCTTAAAAAGATACCAATTATGCACAATGATGGCCATGGACTAAGATGACATTTCTCTTAAGTATCAAGACTTGCATTAAATGGCATGTCTAACAAGCAATCACATAGTTGAATGGCTGATGATGCATTTAATCTGAGCATAACATTTTTATGGACATGAAGAGCCATTTCATGTTCCACTTTCTAGTTTTTCTACAGAAATGTGATACTTTTGTGTACAGGTTTCTAATATGGCTGAGCTATGCTCTGTGAAATCAAAGACACTATCTAGACTGATTTGAAACCAAATGAAGATATTCCCCATCAGGGTACATTCAAATACCAACGGCTTTCATGTAATTGAAATGAGAGCAAATATACAGAGTCAGGAATTGCTGCACAGAAGGTGAGATTTTCTGATGTCTCACACAACAAGAAGCCGAACACCCCTAAGAAGTCAATGAAAGTTGAGGACTTAATTTTTGGGGGTATCCAAAGGGAAATTCATCATATGACTGAGGGTTCTCTGCATAGCCTCCTAGTCCTTTGCACGATGTAAACATGCTTGCACTGCTACCTTGTTCTCTTACTGCTACCACCATAAAAGACTGAAATAAAGATCCACACCACATGAGTATGTAAGTGTACAGTTATATCTCAATGTCTCACCACATCTTGTGCAGGCATATCTCCAGACACTTTAAAATAGTCAGTGCAGGCCTAATAACTATGCAGCCTCAAATCATTAAAATAAAATCTGGCTTTATATGTTTTAAGACAAAGTGTGATTTTCATGAAGCAATTCGAGTTCATACTTTTTTTTTTCACTTAATGCTAAGGAGGACTTGGCTACATAGGTACCTGGGCCACGTCAACCTGTTATTTTCACATTCAATAGAGTTATTCTCCACTAACTGAGCTCTATAAATAATAGAAACAGTGGGAGAAACAATTTAGGCCCTTCATTGTTGAAATCACAACACTATCATGCTTAGACATGATATTCTCTTCTAGAAGTACAGCTGAGCATGAGAGTAGTTAAAAGTAGCTATCCATCTACACTAAATGGCCAGTGTGTGCTCACAGAAGCTGATCAGAAACATTGTTCTGAACTGGCAGCCCATTTTCAAGATGGAAGTTGTTTAAAGGTATCTCAAAGACAAAAAAATCTCATGAAGCTTTAACCCTTTCCTTCCAGGTTTCCCTTTCTGATATGCAGCAAATCTCAGGTTTAACCCAAATGTCACTTATTACATATTCCAAGCATAAAAAGACACATTCAAAACTTAGAAAATGAAAAAGTTTAGATGTTTGTGGTTACCATGAGTTTAGATTACCCTTGAAAATGAAGATGCATATTCCTTAAAGCATTCCTTAAGAACATATCCAAGTAAAACCNTTGTGTTTTTTTTCCTTTTGGAATTGTTTTTTTATAATTTTATTTTAACATTCAAGGGATATGATGAATTAAAGAAATTGGGCATAATAAGAATATTTGTTCAGGTAAATAAAATTTTATTCAGTTTATGAAAACCAAGAGGGAAATCTTTAAGAAATATTTTCTCTCCTGGTTTCATTATTTTTTTAGTTTGATGCCAAACTTAACTTGATCTAAAATAGAACAAGTTGCACAGGTGAGAATAAGACTTATCAAACACAAAAATGTACATGCTGAATGAAAATGAGATTTGAATAAATTAGAGGAAATTCAGTTTACTTGTAAATAATATAATTTGTTTAGTGGCACAACTAAGGAACAAAGTGTTGATAATCAACTAAAGAAAAATGCCACACACACAAATCAAAAAGTGTTACGATTGGGAGAGAGTGAGAGTGCATGTCTTCATTTATTTTTAAAAAGTTCACATAATGGAATCAAAAGCTAAACACAGGGAATCTTCCCTATTTAAAACCCCAATGGTTTGTATCTTGGCCATTACAGCAAAGGGATATTTATGTAAATGCAACATCAGAGACCTTGGATTCTGGCAACATTTATCAAATTTATAAAGAAGAAAAGTCAACCATTCTAAAGAATCCAGCTGCCACTCAGATCTAAGGCACAGCATAGCTCAAAGGCAGAACAGCTTTTAGGAAGAATGGAGTATGAACTGTCCCTTTTCACATGCTCATTATGGATGGTGAAAAGACTTCTGTAGTCATTTCTTCTTATTAAATTAAGCTGAGAGCACCATCAAATTAATACATATTATCTATGCCCTTCCACACCATGATGCAAAAAATTAAAAAGCCATTTAATTCCTAGGGCAAGCAATAGGACATCCATTGACATATGGTTTCTCTCTCAAGAGAGAGAGTGGTAGAGTGGAAATTCATTTATTCTACTTTTTACTAGAATATTTATGGTTTACCGCTTAGGAGCAGTTTTTAATTCACTTGCACTATCACTTAGGTAAGTCAGAAAGCTCAATTCCAAACTTTTTCTCCTGCTGCTTCTTTTTTACTGGCTAATAAAGCTACATAGATACAAAAGGAGTGAGCAATTACAGGGAGAACAATTTTTCTTCATATTTGAGTAAGAAAAAAAAAAGCCTTTGATAATGTGGGTTTGCTAGTTTCTGGCACAATTACCTTTCCTCTGAACCATCATGAATAAAGCCTTATCTCTTAAAACTTCTATAAACTACATTTGAATCACAGTCACATTCAGGTCAATTTGGAACTGCAATGGTGCTACAGAATTTCCTTCATTGTACTCCTATGTAACTAACTGTGAAATGTAGGACTGACTAGATTCTCTCCTTGGGTATGGGTATTTTCACTAATTTCTCTATTTTCAGCTTCATGTTTGCCAGAGAATACAGCAAGAAAGGAGGAGAAGAAAGAGTGAAAAAAACATTGGAAGGTCCCAAATTGTTTTTCATAGCCACATCATTAAAAAAAACATGAAGCATTATTTCTCACAGTCTATATTTACATGTAGTAATTTATAGAGAGAACACGTTAGCCTTACCACATACTGCACTGTCTGTCTGCATAGCACAAATTTCTGCCCCCTCCCTCATGGATTTTTTCCCCTGTCCATATGCCATTTTTCTAATCAGAAAATGTGTGTGTACTAGGTGATTTGGCAGCAGGTAACCTCACTGCAGGCATAAATCCCATTCAGAGAGGTGTATTCCATCACAGTTTTTCTTCAAGGTGAAATCTATTAATGGTCCAACTAAAGTAAATTGAAGCAGAATAGTGGGAAGATTCTAAGACTTGGGTGTACTTCTCAGATTCTGGCATATTTGAAAACTACTCTCATTAATGCCATATGCTGACATGTATAGAAGAGGTCCATGAGCTGGAATTTCCTATGAATAATCTCTATGCATTGGCATGCAGTTAGTTTTCAAAATTTATGAAATAAATAGTCTTTAAAAGTTACAATCCTTCATTTATTCCCTCAAATAATATATGCAGATCCTATTTTTGAGTAATCACATTTCAAAAAAGCACAGCTCTTTCAGCATATCAAATCACAACTGACATTTTCCATCCGTCTTAAATACTGTTTTCAGCATTCTAATTTCTTTTTCTAATCATGAGGCCATGATGACAAATTAAAACAATATTTTGTGTGCAATTCATATTTTACTGAAATTTAAAATGGCAAGAAAAGGATGAGTATTCAATTTATTTTCTCTTCTTCATTAATACAGCAATTAAGATAAGGCATATAAAACTGGCTTAATTGGGTTGCCATAGCAACTAATTGCCTGATTTCTTCAAAAATAGCATGTTTTGGGTGGAATCAATCTTTGGTAATTTAATTAGGTGAACCAGGAAGCAAGAAGACAGGTTAGATACATGTAAGGAAAAGTTCTAGTTGCAAATTGTTGCACATCTCTTTGTTATTGCATTTTTTTTCTAGATGCTGTCTGTTACCATTTATAACAGAATGATAACTTTTCTTTTTAATAATTAGGAGTATTAAGACTTGCACAATAAATGAGATTTAGAATTGCTTGGGTGTAGTTCAGCTGGTCCTTGGGAGCAATGAAAAATGTGGAAACTAGACCGTGACTCTCTTCTTCCACATTTTGCTTTGCATTGGCATCAGGGTATTGAAATAGTGCCACTCAACTTACTAATTTACACATATACAAGTGTCCACAGTCCTAAAGCAGTATTCAAGTTGGTTATTTTTAAAACTGATTGATGCAGCTCAAAGGAAACACTGAAATCACACTGGTCTAGAATCACACCTTTATATAGCTCTCCATATTTCTTAACCTTTACCTTGCTCAAATGCATATACTCCATTAAATAGAGGCTACTACTCCTGGAGGTTTTTTTCCTGCAGTTCAGCCTTCCCACTGGACATCCTGCCTGTGACTGTGGACGACTGCCATGTAAAAGCTTATAATGTCAAATTCTGGAGATGGTGATGTTATGTAGGGAACAAGCCACTTTCAGAAAAGAAAACGATTGCTTCCACGTGTACAGCATTGCTGTAAGAAACAGTGCTTACTATGGCAATTAAAGCTACTTCAGCTAAAATTTTGAACCTGTAACTCCATCTCTGGGTATCTCTATTTATTATAGTCATCCCAAATACCCCGGTATTTAACAGACTGTAGGATGATGCTATAATGTAGTTACGTGGTTTTCTCAAACTCAAATGATTTCTTGTCTGCATTTAGCATGTTTGTTTTACGGATATAATCCCAATAACTGTGTTGTATGCTTGTGATGTTGCATTGGTTTTAGTGATTAAAATGCTAAATTCAGGAAATAAAATTATCACCACTATTGGCACTTTTGCTAATTGGATGAAACCTCTTATGTTTCCCAAGTTTGTATAAACCTGACTTTGCCCCATTATGAGCTCATTCTCAGATTAAACACAGTTCATGAGTTTTTAATGTGTTAACTCTGCTTCATGATATTTCCTACTAGTGCTTAATTTCTTCTTTAATAGACCAGAGACTATGTCTACACAAGTCTGTAATAAAAAGTTTTCAAATTTAAAGACACTACCTTGGCCTTTATTGAAATCAAAAGTACAGAGGAATTAGGATGTTCATTCTGAAATGTACTTTGAAAAGTAAAATTTCCCCAATAAAAGGTCAAATTTTATTATCTGTAAAATTAATATTGTATCCATTAAATTTGCTCTTACACATTGTTTCAATTACATTTGGGAAGGTGCAGGAACTGTTTAGATCAGAAATAACATAATTCATACTTAACTGCCTTTCTCTGCAGTTAATTTGATAATGCTGAAAAATAATATCATGAAGTTCAAAAAGAATATCATAAGCAACTAAATTATTTCTTGTACTGGAATGACTCAATTTTCTATGGTCCATTTGTAGTTACTGTCCTGGTAAAACATATTTTTGTGATTTACTGAAAAAAAGATAAAGATGTGATGAATTTATATAAAGAACTACCAAATGTAAAGCTCCTGTTATTACTTCTGACAGAAAATCTTCAACATTTTACAAATAGAAAAATGCCCTGGCACTTGTCCCGTGCACTGAAGCATAACAACAAGAAGTCAGTGCCTGCTGAATCCAATGACAGATTCTCTATTGACATCAGGGAAAGGGTATGAAAAAAATATTCCACTGTGAGTTTTGTTTTCAGCTGCCTCCAAGACAGTACAGGAAAGTCAGGTCATTTTAAAAAGAGGTGATCATGGAATATGATGGGATCACAACATCTTTTCTGTGATTCTATTACTATATGTGCTGTGAATACTAATAAAACCAATAATGTTTATTAACTGTTTTAGTGTACATGTAGGGTCCTGTAGCAAGGTCTAAGGTCCAAAGTTTTATGTGATTTTAGAACCTTACCTTATAATAACTACTATTAAAAATAAGCACACAACTCATAGAAAACCTGCCATGTTTGCTATCCCTTATACTGACAATTAACAAGGTTAACTGCCAAAATTCCTGCTAGTGCTGCGAGAACCTGAACTCAGGGGAAGATGGATTAGGAATTGTTGATGTGGCTATGTGGACATGCAGACCTCTAACTGAGCTGGCTTGTCTGGGAAGCCTCACAAGAATCAGTGTAGTGCTGGACCTGGGCTGAGGTGCTCTGCGTCGTGCTTGGAGCTGCACTGGGTACAATTTCACTGTGCTGTACGGTGCACCGGACATTACATGTGATTTCTCCAGTTAAGAAAAGCAAAGTCTATGGCAGCTCAGACTTCCTCAGTGCATGAGCCAACACATGTCAGATTTGACTTGGAGATGAGAGGCCAAAGGAAAAAATAACCTACTTTGAATGCTTCTGGAAAAGGTAACATCTCTGATTAAGTATGAGGGTTTTTTTTTCCCTCTCCTCCTTTTTCAGCCCAAGTCTGTTAGCCCAAGCAGATTACTTACTTTACTGCAAATGCCTCTGAATTTTCAGTTCTCATTTGGCAATTCTTAATCCTGCCTTCGGGTGCCCTCTCACAGAAAACTAAATTCGCTGGTATTAGGCTGCACTCACTGACTTCAAGAAAGAGATTTGCAGTTAGTGGACAATGCAGTTTTAAAGAGAATGCGTACAGTTATGTTCAATCTGATTATTTCCTTTTTAAGCTAACATGAGCTTCTTTGAAAATGCTGAAAGAATTGTGTATCCATTTCACATTATTCTACCACGATTTGACTTGTCATCTAAAGTAATATCCCTTTTCAAGATGGACACTCGTTATGATGGCTAGAAAAACGTAGTGGGTTTCACAGCTTTGCTAGTTAGCATTATCAGAGGCCTGGAAATAAGCTGGGGAACACCTTCCAGGGATATTATCAGTCCCAGTCATAACTGCATAAGATTGTGGTGAGCAGAGCTAAATCCAGTTGGCAATCAGTCACAAATGCTGTTCCCCAGGGCTCAGTTTTGGGCCCGTCTTACTTAATATCTTTATCAATGATCAGGATGAGGGGATTGAGTGCTCCCTCAGTAAATCTGCAGATGACAGAGGGATCTGTACAGGCTGGATTGATGGGTTGAGACCAGTTGTACGAAGTTTAACAGCACCAAGTTCTGGGTCCTGTGCCCCAGGCTTGGGAAGAGTGGCTGGAAAGCTACCTGGCAGAAAAAGTCCTGGGGGTGCTGGAGGAGCACTGGCTGAACACCAACTGGAATTCTTTAGTCGGGAGAAGGCTGAGGGGAGACCTTGTTACTCTCTGTAACTGCCTGGAAGGAAGTTGTGGTGAGATGGCTGTTGGTTTTTCTGCTGTGTAACAAGCAATAGGATGAGAGGAAATGGCCTTAAGTTACTGGTAGCACCTGCATGCAGAGAGCATTGTTCCCTCTACAAATGGAAGCAATCAAATGGCCAGTGGACCGNCCTTAATGACTCTATGATTCTATGCAGGGGACAAGGCAGACTCCCAAACCTAGCTGTGAAATCAATTATAAAACTTCCTTAGCTGCTTTAGCCAGAATATAGACTGAGATTTCAGACTGGCAGCACCTGCATGCAGAGAGAGCATCGTTCCCTCTACAAATGGAAGCAAGCAAATGGCCAGTGGACCATGTGTGAACTGAAGCTTGCCTGTCACATCACAGACCTGGCCTAAGTGAAGCTCTGCTCTCCAGCAGGCCCCAAGCACCACTCTCTTGTCCAAGTGAGACCTGAGACAAGTAGCTGTGTATGACTCATATTGAGGTTGGGTCTCCAGAGGAGATCCTGTTCCTCTCAACTCCCACAAATTCCAATCTTGCGTATTTATACAGACCAGTAGAGAATTTTTCTGGTTACCAACCTGCCTCTAAGCTTAAAGTTTCAGAAGCTGTTTGCTAATTAGTCCAGGGGTGATAGAGACCACAAGGTTAATAACAGGTATTTAAGTTCTGCTATTTATTGCCACTTCCACTCGTGGCTGAGCTACATACAGTGAAGTAGCACAATACTCCTGAATGATCATTATTAACACCTTAGCATGACAGTACTAAATGCACACATGTGGTTTCTAATTACTTCATTCAAAGAAGTCAATAATGTAGGAGTAGATTAGCTCTTGCTTTAGCAGTACTGCAGAATTACAAATAAACACAGTAACAGCTGCTCAGAGGCTGACTCGGTACCTCTACTGAACAGGGTTCCTTTCCTCTAACCCACGTTAAATATCTTCTCTTGCTCTGCTGTTCAACATACAGACATTCTTTACTTGTCTCATTTTTCCAGTACAGAAAAAAACCT
Organism: Piaya cayana; assembly: GCA_013389865.1. Classification (NCBI taxonomy): domain Eukaryota; kingdom Metazoa; phylum Chordata; class Aves; order Cuculiformes; family Coccyzidae; genus Piaya; species Piaya cayana. Next base: position 13,748 of record WAAB01018243.1, on the reverse strand, counting down.
CTGGAATTTAGGATAGTCACCTAACAGTGAGGTTTTTGACTTAGAATAGATGAGCAATGCATGTCAATGCCCTAAGCACAACATAAGAGTGTATCCAAAAATCTACTTTCATTCAAGCTCATTTCCATTGTTGGAAACATTCAGCTTCTTGTTTCATCTCTTCTCTTTGATGATACTTGCTTCCACCTTTAAAATATCTGCAACTTTGTCTTTCAGTAATATCCTGAATCTTTACTTTCTTTGCAAGACGACATTTTCTAGTGTACTGGATTTTAAGATGCTTTTAAAGAATCTGTACCCGATAGCGAGTAAAAGACAGAAATNTTTAAAATATCTGCAACTTTGTCTGTACCCAATAGCGAGTAAAAGACAGAAACAAGTTTACTGCTAGATTTTTCCATGGAAATTTCCAAATTAAAGTATGTGTATGAATATACAAGGAAAACATCATCTCAGCAGAATTTTTTTTCTTTTATACTTAAGGCAATATTTTTTTTTTCCTGCCAGGCCCTGCAAATGTTCTCGAAGTCATGTGGTTACAAAAATGTAGAATTACTCTCCTAAAAAGAACATTTTACAATTCATCACCAGGACTAAACCAGCTGCAGCTGCGAAAAAAAATGTTAGCATATTAGCTGTTCTATTACAGACAAATCTTTTATTTATTTTGTGCCTTTAGCTCTGGAGATTTGGAATGTTCAGGATTTTCTCTTTCTTCCTCTGCTCCAGTCACTCACTGAATTTTCACTAGATGGTTTAATTTTGATTAAATTTGACAGAAGGAACTTTAATCCACACAATATGTAAAAAATATTGCATTTTAACAAGGATTTTTACATGTTTTTATTGTCACTATAATTGTATTGAATAGAATAGGATCCAGCATATCAGGGATGAGTTTATTGGTATTTAGGTGCTAGAGGCTTACTAACTACTCAAATATTATGAAGACATTAACTCTGATAAAGATGATTAATTACTTTCCAAGAGTGATCATAGACTATTTGCATCTTGCATTAAGATCTCAGTGTAGGAATAAATGAGAGAGATGTAACCTTAAACCAAAACTGTTATAAGTTTGAAGTTAATTCCTCTCCTTTCTATTTGTCACAATGATCTCAAATACTTTCAGGTGGCCACCTAACAAAGTGTTGAATTGAGTGCTTGACTTCACACCTGAAGCTTTCTCAACAGGAAGTTTCAAGCAGGGAAAAAGTCGTAAACTTTAATGAATATGATCCATAATAGTTACTCACCACTGTCTATTGCCAGAAAAAGAGCAGTGTATTTGTCATCCTTAACGTAAGGAGATTCCCGATCCAAGACAGCAGTGGTGCCGATGGTACCATTGGTAGGGTTAATTTCTAGCCAGCCTGCTGGATCCTTGTAAATCGAATACCTAAAGAAGAATATAGAATTTGTTAACAAATTATATATCTAGACATAAAACCATTACATTATTAAAAAAGAATCTTTACACTCACTGGCTTTCACTCTTAATACTTAAAAAGTACAAGTTAAACCTTGTGTGTGCCTTCCCTTTGAGATAGTTCATTATTGTTAGGCTTACCTGACAGACAGAGAGGTCTGAGGCAATTTCTTCAGATCCCAAAGCTTAATACAGAAATCACTATTTAAAACATTACGTAGGACCTGTGACCTACTGCTGTGCTGTATAGCTGGAGTACCTGAACACTTTCAGTGGATCACTGCACCAATACAGGTATTTATATACTTCATAGATCCAATAAGAGTCCTCCTTTTCCAGAATAAAAATTCTGTCTGGAATAGGAGTTATGTTTTTAGTTTAGTTTTTGAGTATTCATTCTTTTCCTTACAGTTAGCTATTTTGCATCATCGTGGAAGCATAATAAATTGTGGGTTATGGTGGCAAAAAGAGAGTTAGGCTACAGATTCATTTGGTCTAATGGGAGCTGGTTGAATGCCTACCCAGTTTGCCTACATTTGTTCTAGAGTGTTATCTTTTGTTTCCTGCTTCAGATGATTTAAAAAAGATGCTCAGAATCTTGGAACAATTCAACTACATATACGTTGTCTAAATAAGGACTCGAAAATACTGTCTGTCAAGATCCCTCTATTCAAAATTCACTGTTGTGCTCTCTTTACATTAATAGGCACAAATATTTAGAACCTGATACTGGATATATTTAGAGCTATTGTGGAGTTTAAGCACTAAGAACTGTCCTAATTGACTGAAGTAATAAATGTAAGAATGTTCATTTCTAATTCTCTACTCAGTTAGACATATTAAGTGGTATAACAACACAGAGCTGAATTAACTGGTACCAATTCCCTCTCCAATGAAATGTGTTAATATTTTAAACCAAAACTCCAATCATATAATCAATACTTAGTATAATAACCTGTTTTTCTTTTTTGTAGTGAATTGTTATAGGTCATAAACAGCCATACAATCTTCTATAGACATTTTAAAACATAAGTAATTGACATGAAACCTATTATTGTTTAATGACTATGTGCTTCGCCAATGCCTCATAATGGCATTCATCTGAAAGGTGTCCTGTGTGATAACGCTGCCAAAAATAATTTATTAGTGTAACTGTTTCCTGAGGGAATAATAAAAAATAACAGTTTGTTAAGGAGGTAAAAAAATGTCAGTAAAATGAAACAAAATGACGGTTGCTAGAAGAGAAAAGAATAAATTGCAGGCCAACAAATAAAGATATGGTGTCACTTAATGCTCATTTCATCATCTGAGTCACTTTTGCTTCCTGGAAAGTGGAAAAAGGTCTAGCAGATTGTTAAGGAATGTCCACTATCACATCTAACAACAAGGGGGGAATATGCAGTTGTCCTTTCCAGCTGCCTCTGATCCCCCCAACCCTTGTTTCAGACCTTGCAGTCCTATATAACTTGTGTTTATTCATTGCCCAGTTATTTTGATCAGGCAAAGTTTGAGAACTTTGGATTTTTGCTGAGATCTCAGAAAAGCAAAGCAAAGCCACAGCTCTGAGCTGTCAGACGTCTGGGATAGCCAGTAGTGTTATCCATGATTCACGCAGAAAATTTTACTCTGTTTTGATCAGGTCTGATCACCAGCTGAAGGTAAAGGAAAAACAAAAGCAAATTACTTAGTGCATGGCTCAAGCTTAAATTCTGTCATTAAAATGACTCTGTAAAAGGTATTGAATTAACTGAAGAACTGATCTCTTTTATCCCTCATCCCAGGAATTTCCTCTCCAACATCTGAAATAATGGCATAGGAACGTGTCCTTAGGCAAGGGTGTTTGATTTTTTCCTCATGTAAGTCAGGAAAGATTAGGACAGATTTGACTTATAATAGCTTTTAGATGATAAATTTTGGGGCACAGACACCATCCTATTCAGCAGGAAAAAAATGTTAAAAAGGGAAAAGTTCTGAGCAAATTGGTTTCCTCGTGCATAAATGAGGCAGTGCACATACTGAGAAACATGGGCCAGAAACACAAACATATTTTCCCAGCCCACAGTATCTGTTATAATTGGATTAGCTGGAGGCAGAGCAAGTGTTGAATTTATGTCTTCGAAAGCACAGGGCTCCAGAATCCCTATAAATTTGCCATGTGAGCACAGGTCCATTTAGATAAACTATTCTAGAGAATGACGTTATACTTCAAAGGTTGATAAAGTACTCGTATTTCAAAAGAATGGTTGTCCAGAGAAAAAATACAGAGCTTTGCCTTAATTGCTTTTAGCAGAAAGCCTTCTCTTAATTCATCATATACCTCTCACCAAAAAAAATCATCAGTTGACTTAATATTTCTTTGGTGCATCTCCAGGGGAAGTGATATCATCCTACAGAGGATGAACATGGCTAATTTCAGAGGTTCTAACAGACTCCACTGTCCACATGACTGCTGTTCTTTACCCAGTCTTTGCTTCGGGCTTGAAAAATGCAACATCCTCTGGGTTGCAGAAACATGCTGACTATTCCAGGGTACATAGGACCACACTGGTGTTCAGGTGGCCAGGTGGGAATCAAAACTTGAATACATATAGCCTTGAAAAAATCCACATTTTATAAGCTATTATTACATTAAAATAAACTAAAGGACAAATTTGTAAACCAGAACCTTTTGGAATTTATGCGAAAAAGACACAAATACTGAAGACACTTATTCATGCTCCCACAAAAGTCACTCAGAGCTCCACCACTGTCTTCCCCAGGAGCAGAAATTATCCCTTAGAAAATAAAAACAATCAAAGGCAAATACTAGTGAATTGTGGGACATTCCATGAACCCAGGACATCCTTCCACTTGATAACCATTTAAACATTAATCAATACCTGAGCTTTATCTCCTGTAAAAATGACTTACTAGAATAGAAACAATGCAGATCATTATTTCATTTCGCTTCTTTCTTTTTTTATTGTTGGGTTTATATCTTTGCAACTCAGGTATGCATAAAAATATGAAACAAGAGCAGCCCAAACAATTCCTAGTCTATTGTAAAACTGCAAATTCTCAATTAACCCCAAAACAATTTAAAAAGATTCAACACTTCTAAAGTAATGAGAATTTAAAATGGATTGTATTATCTTCCCTGATTGCTCTACAAAACCCTGTTGGCTGTGCAAATAAAAAACTGAATTGTATAACCTGTGATTTGACACAGGATATTGTAAGAGTAGTGCTTTGTCTTTCCAACCACATTTTTTACTCATTGTAACAGTATATTGCAGTACAGTTAAGATGATTGTTCTTTTTTTTTTTTGAGGGCTCTGCTAGCAAAAGGTTTAGAATAGGCTCATTAAGAAAAGCACTATAAAAAAGTAGAAGTGTAGAATACAAAGTTTCACTTTCTACTTTGACTTCAGTGGGATCTGTTGATTGCACAGCAGTTTTGAAATTCCGGGTATTTTTTTAGGTGCTTAAGCATGACCTTATGTGCCTGCATGTACCTACTTAGTTTTGAAAATCATAAGTAAATCAATACTTCTGCATGGATGTAGACAAACTATTTTCTCTAGCGTGCCAATTACTGTTCATTTTAGACTTTTTTACATGGCAGTGGTGAAATCTAGTGTTGCTTTGTGGATTTTCTTGATTTCTTTTTTTACTTTTTAACCATGCTAGCAGCTTACAGTTCCCAAAGGCTAAATGACAACAAGGGATGAGCAAGTGTGTGTAACCTATTTTGATTGTGACCTCCTTCCTCTAGGTTCATGTCCTTACATTATCTATAAGCCATGTATTGCAAAGAATGGAGAAAAAAACAATTCCCTTAGACTGTAAATCACTTACTGCAAAGTTTAACTATGCATCCTAAATATAGACCTAAGAACATGCAGAAAGACTATAGATGCAGAACAAGAGAACACAAATCAAAATATGCACTTGGTCTCTTTAGCGCAGAACTAAAAAAAAGTAGCAAATATGTGAAAATATTTAGAATTACTAAGTGGCATCTTCTGCTTCTTGTAATACAGGAAAATAGTTCAGAGAACACCTTCTGGGGTTGCTAACAGATGTCCATGGTGCCAGTGTCTGGCAGCTTGATTAGCATAGAAGATTGTTATACAGAACAATGGTGATAACATGGACATAGAAATCTAATCAGAGCCACAACCTTGCACTAGCCACAAAAAGAGTTTCACAGCCAACAGTGCAATAACCCAGAGTGTCATAGGAGAGCAGTCAGATGTCTAGGCAGATTCAGGTTCTGCTCTTGGCAGGGGCTTCCAGAGTGTGGTATTTGCCAGATTTTTCCCATGTGGAATCAAGAGTTCTTGGTTTTTACACTATTCAGGTCAAATGATCAGTAGGGAAGGTAACTTTGTATTGTCTATGCCTAAGAGCTCAGCGTGAGAACTCCCCCTTGCCTTTGAATGAAAAAATCTTGAAACACAGACATTATGTATTTTTTAAGTCCAGCCTATATTAAATTCACCTCATTATATCAAGTCCATCTGAAAACTCAAGAGCGGTTACTTCTGGAAGAAGATTCACAGGTATTTGGGAGAGACAAAGGTAGAAATTACAGTATAATATACATGTCCATGTAAACAGTGGTGGTGCAGAGATGAAGCCCTTCCCGAAACATAAGTGTATCATTAAAAATCTGGATGAAAACTACATTGTGCAACAACAGCTTTATGTACAGATTTCATGATGAAGAGCTTTAGAGAAAAACCTGCTTCCCAACATGCTCCACCTTTTCCACTGTGCTGATTACCTTTTGCTTGCACTAATTATAGCAGCATATGGTACCATAAAGAGTAAAAAGAAAACCTTATTGCAACACAGCAACTCTCCAGCTGAAATGTACTCCAGGCTCATTAATGGTGACACTGTGCAATTTTTCTGCTATTTGACTACATGATAACAAAGGTATTCCAGCTCCCATATGGTTTTAGGTTATACGCTTCAGGAGAGCAACTTACATATCATACATGCACATTAACAGCCTTGCCCAGCAGGGTCTCTAATTTCTAACCCATGCTGAATGAAAGTAGTAATAGTAATTCTCTAAAATACATGATATCTAACATTCTCCAACTATATTAACATTTGGTTTTGCAAAGGTATTGCTTATGCCACTGTTAGGCTTTTTTTTTTAATTTAAATAGTTTGTGTCAGTAAAGGCATTAGAAAAGTGGCTTTGAAATAGTTGTGGGTTTTTGCTTTTGTGAGATATCCATAAACAGTGTTGATGAACAAAATGTACTCATTTCAAGGGGTGAGTGAATAGACAGGTTTGCTTTCCATTTTATACCTAGGTATAAAGCTGCTGCCTAAAATCTGCTGCCCCAGCCTCTAAACACTCTGTTTTACAGGTCAGTAATTCAAGATTCATAGTCTCTGTGTTCAGTGTGAAGAAGCATGACCAAATAATATAAAGGAGGCATTATTAAGTATAAATGAACAAAAAACCCCTGTTTATGAAAGAGAGAGATTGCCAATGAGACTCATATTTACCTATCACATAAGCTTAAAGTAACTACCAATAAGCAGTTCTGTGGAAAACCAGTTATTCAACAAGGCTTCTAATGTCTATTTTCAATACTTCGTTATGAGCTTTCACATTTTAATAGCCAAATACATTTTTCTTTCTTTATGACTCTTGTAGAGCTCTACAATTTCTATTGATCCATATGACAATATGTCTTCACATCCTTCTGTGTGAGGTAGCCTCAGAGGCTGGTGTCTTGCTGTTCAGTTTGGCAATGCCTTGATCTGACCCTGCATGTGAGCATTACACTGTTTCACATCTCCTTCAACACCCAGAAACGATCTGTAGTTTGACAAAGTGCCAATGCCAACCACTCATCTCCAGCGCAGTTGGCATGGGTCTGCCCTAACAGTTCTGTGTCTTGTGTAACTTCTTTCAAACGAGGGCATCCAGACAGCGTTGTCAGCACTATAAAATCACTAGTATAGGCACAACGTAACAAAAAATTCAACATAACTCTGCTGTTGCTTAGGGTGTTCTCTAATGTGGGCATAAATGAATAATAATTCAAAGCTAGGCCTTTTTATTTTCCATAATTTATTAGCAATTCAAATAGCACTGCCTGAAATAACAAAAGCATGTCAACAGGTAAATGGCTTTGTATTAGAAGAGAGAGGCAAAAACTGATGGGTAGTGTTTTTCATACCTACACAAAGTACATTGCTGTCGGCAAGTGGATCCGCAATTCTACTCTGACACTTGCTAAATTCCCTGTTCTACATTGCCTTCAACACACTGCTCCCTGCCTGAGCGTGTGGGCCTTGTGCTTCCTGAGGGAAAGCACCAGGCAATTTCACTCTATAAATAGACATATTGACTGCTCAATGTGCTGTTTGAAACAGGCCTACAGTTTTTACACAGGAGACTTGGCTACAAGGTGATTCAAGAAAGCACGTGACACTTGAGGATCCAGAATAAGAGTCTGGGGGAACTGGTAACATTAAGCATTCATAACAGAGCTAAAGAAAATCTCTGTAGAATAATGGCAGTTGGTTTGTCATCCAATGCATAGGGCACCCATAAGATGACACGAGACAACATGCAGCCCTAGCAAGTCAGTCAGCTGGATTGTTTCTTTAGTTGTAGCATTTTTCTTTTCATACCTGTAATGTGAATCAACAGAAAAAAAAAATCCTGCAGTAAGCTCAGTGCTATCAATAACAACCTGATAGGAGTACTAGCTAAACAAAGGTCCAGAGGAGGCTAAAAGGATGGTCCAAGGGCTGAAGCACCTCCCATACAAGGAGAGTTGGGTTTGCTCAGCCTGGAGAAGAAAAGGCTCTGAGGAGACTTTATAGCAACCTTCCAGTGCCTGAAAGAGACTATGAGAAGGCTGGGGAGGGGCTGTACACAAAAGCTTGTGGTGATAGGGTGAGGGGCAATGGGGATAAACTGGAGAGGCGTAGAGTTAGACTAGAAATAAGGAAGAATTTCTTCACTATGAGGCTGGTGAGGCCCTGACCCAGGTTACCCAGGGAAGCTGTGGCTGCCCCATCCCTGGAGGTGTCCAAGGCCAGGTCAGATGGGTCTTGGGCAGCCTGATCCGGTGGGACATGGTCCTGCCCATGGCAAGGGGGTTGGAACTAGATGCTCTTTTATGTCCCTTCTAACTCAAACTATTCTATGATTTAAAACTACTCCAGATATCTACCATCATTCTGTGGACACAATCTAAAAAAGCATTTCCAGTTACTAAAGACTAAAAAGCAACGGGAGGATTTCATATCACGGGGAAAACAGAAGCATTTGTCCTTAAACATAGAATCTTACTGAGGCAAAATGTAAGGCATTTGTTAATCTCAAAAGCTATGAGCCAGGTTACACAGGTTATAAGAGAAATTTATAACGGTAACAGAACTAATAGCCCATTAAAGGGCTTTTTCAGATCTTTTCCATTTAGTTGCATAAATGTGTGTGTTTGTTACTAATCTTCAAAGCTTTCAGAAGCTGCCTTCTATATGGCTAACTTTGTGAATCTACAGAACGATCACTGCCAGTTTTTAAGACCTGTTTTGAATCTTAAAACTAACTGCATCTGACCAAAACCGCAATGTACTTGTATCCCTTGTAAACACACACTATTAACATGGAGTTAAGAAGCCCACAACAATCCTCACAAGATGCTATTAAAAAGTTTGAAAGGAAAAGAAATCTAAACTACTGCCTGCTTGTACTTTCCATTCCCCATATCTGACTTACACTCTACAGATGGCAAACTAAGCAGAGTTAGCCATCTTTTCCCAATAAATATATGATCATACAAAATGCACGGTTTTGAATTTGGATTAAAATGCTGCTACTAAAAGTATTGCTGCATGCTAAATGTGCACTAGGCTGTAAAATATCCCCTGCAGTGGTCTCCTACAGAGATTTGGATATGCTCAAATTACTTTGGATAGATTATTTAAAATAAAGAATTAAAATATACAAATATATTTGACTGATATATCCTATTATTAATCAGAACAGATATATCATTAACAATATATAAAAACCGAAATAAATCACACTTTCTGGTGATATTTTTGAGATAGGTGTTAGGTCAGATGCGTTTTTAAAATTACTGGAAGACAGAGGATTTATGCAATAGTTATTTTTCAGCTTCAAGGAACAGATTTATGGGCTTGCAGACTGCCTAAATTTTCACAGGCTAGAAATGTCAACTTAGAGTACAATTTAAAAAAAATAAATTAAAATCCCCATCAATGTTGTGCCACAAGTCACTCTGTGCAATTTTGGTCACTGGAAATTCATGTTTGTCTTTGATAAACTGGACAGAGTCCAGGGTGAATTCATTAGCTACGCACTAGTGCATAGCTTAGCTCTGCAGGTTGGACATAACAATCTTTGTAGTAACTGACTGCAGCAGTTTCTTCTTGGGTGATACTGAAGCATCTCTCGAGTTCCTATGAGTTTATATACAAATACACATACTTTTTTCTAAACCTACCTGAGCAGGCACCGTACTCTCCTGGCCTCAGTGCCAATCTGGCACATGAAATAATGTCCTAATCCCCACCCAGGTGCATGTGTATCTGTTAGAAGTTGGAGCAGACAAGATGTACACAACACTAAATTCACTGGTGCTGCACAAGACTGATATCTGATGCTTTTTAAGGCTTAAAGCTTATACACATTCACGGTTTGGTCAGATGTTTACTCTTAACATCAGTTTTCCATTGATTCAGTCCTAAGAAAAGCTCACTTCAGCATGTTCCAAAGAAATGTGTGTTTTACTGAGAATCAGAGCAGGAATGTTGTGGTACAACAGGGCTGAGAATGCCTTTGTAAAAGGTCAGCAATTTTTGTTAACACTCCTCTATGTAGTATGAACACAGAAAATTCTTTGGAACAAACTTCCATTTGAGCCTTCCGCTTTCAGTCACCCTTTCAGTTTATAATACAAATAATATATAGATACTTATAGCAAGAAAAGTCTACCCAATATTTTGGAGGACAACTTGTCTCTGCTACAGCCTTTCCTGGCTAGCATCTGGTTTATAATTCACAGGAAAATCTGCTCAAAATGTAAAACAGTTGTTTCTGAAATATTTCAGGTGTTTGGCTTTTTTTTTTAATTTTTAAAGATGAAAGTGTACCTATTTTTTTGATAGAAAGTATTTTAAAAGGCAAGTAAAATAATACAATGGGCACTCTGGTCAGTACTTGGTCTCTACCACTATGCCATTATTATACTTAGAAACACTGTAACATTCTATTTCCTGTTTACAAAAGTAAAACTCCAATGTAAAATTACAGTTAAAAATACCAGCTAGAAATAATAAAAATTAATTCCTCCTCCTGCCAGATAATCATAGAATCACCACGTTGGAAAACACCCACCGGACCATCAAGTCCAACCATTCCCACCAATCTCTAAATCATGCCCCTCAGCACCTCATCCACCTGTACCATAAGCACCTCCAGGGAAGGTGAGTCAACCACCTCCCTGGGCAGACTGTTCCATTGCCTAATGACCCTTTCAGTGAAAATTTTTTTCCTTATGTTGAGCCTGAACCGCTCCTGGCGGAGCTTGAGGCCTTTCCCTCTTGTCCTGTCCCCTGTCACTTGCAACAAATCTTGGCAGGAATGATTTTGCTTAAAAATAAAACAAACAAAATCAAGAAATAAACTTGCTCACTTCAATATTTTTGCAGTTAACTGGGCTGCAATATAAAAATTGTTTTGTATGGGTGGGAAGAGAGCATAATGCTGAGATGTCTCTATTTCTCGGCTTCACTTAGACCTGACTGCAGGCCGAGCAGACAGAATTAAGTAGCACACCTCTCACAGAAATGTTTTTTGTCTCATTCAAGTAAAGATGAAGTATTGCCAATACAGGCAAATTGAAGCATATGGGAGAGCATAAAAGGTCAAACGAGAGAGCTTCAGCCACTCATCTTTACTGCTGATGACAGATCGATATATATCCAATGTCATCTCCTGCTGCTCAGTGAATCAGAGGGAGCACAGTAGAAATTTGAGTCTGTTATAAAAAGAAATATTGCTGCTATTCTGCATCAGACTTAGAAGGCAATGAGCTCCTGTGCTTATACACTACTGACCAAGCATTTTTCAAGCTAGGGGTTTAATCTCATAGATTTTAGCACTGGAAATGGTTCTTCTGCCCCAAGGGAACAGTTTGCAGGGCTGTGGCCGCATTACAGATGGTATTTATTTCTGTTTCCATCTGCAGGGCACTTTTAAAATTATGTGCCCCACCTCACCATCTGAGCAAAAAGATTCATCGTTTCAGCTTTATTTTGCTTGTCACATCAATGATTTAGCAGGTTGGCTTTCATCACGATTCTCTGTCTACAATGACATGATCAAAACAGAATGAAAAATTAGATGAAATTCAGATTCTAGTCCCCTGCCACTAGGAAATATCAGATGAGAAAATGGTTGACTAATTAGTTATTTGTGTGGAGAGACAATAGGAGTAAAACCCTTGGTAAACATGAGGAAAGTTAACAGGAAAGGCATTGCAACTAAAATAATAAAACAGCTTGAACGCAAAACCTACACCTATTAATCAAATGAAAAAAAAAACTTAATAATTAGGCAGTTAAATAAAATGTTATGAAAATGAAAATATTTTATTTTGTTATTACTATGTAGTCTTTCAAACTTTTCTCTATACCAAGATCTAATTTTCAGGGTGTTTTTTTTTTTTTTTTTCTTCTGGACAAATAAATTAAATCAAAAAATTCCACAAACTTATTTCTTT
>WAAB01018241.1:55776-69629 GCA_013389865.1 Piaya cayana | reverse complement strand
CCCCAGCTTCGTTGCTCTTCTCTGGACTTGCTCCAGAGCCTCAACATCCTTCTTGTGGTGAGGGGCCCACAACTGACCCCAGGATTCGAGGTTTGGTCTCACCAGTGCTGAGTCCAGAGGGAGAAGAACCTCCCTGGCCCTGCCGGCCACACTGTTTCTGATCCAAGCCAAGATGCCATTGGCCTTCTTGGCCCCCTGGGCCACTGCTGGCTCATGTTCAGTCACTGTCAACCAGCACAGCTGCCTTGGTGTGGCAGGAGCAGGGATCTGTGTGCCTGCAGCCCCTCTCTTCCCCTCCAACCCTAGACATTGCTGGTGGAGTTTTACAAGGGAGCCCCTGACCTGGTGAAGTTTCAGGATTTGTGGACTCAGGACCAGACCTACCTGGACAAACTGAAGGTGAGGACGGGGCTTCCTCTGCTGGGCTGGGTGGGGAGGGGGCATTTGCTGGGGCATCATCTCCAGCCACCAGTGTTTGAATTAACTGGCTCATGTCCCTGTCTCAGGGCTCCCTGGCCTCCCGCACTCCCAAAGACCAGAGCTTTGCACACATCCTGGAGCAGATCTACAGCCTCCTCAAGCTCAGCAGCTGAGGGCCTGGGAGCCCCCTCTGACTCGGACCAGGTGCCTTCCCAGCAGCCCGTGGCTCGGCTCGGCAGCTCCCCCAGTCCAAGGGGCTCATCCTGACCTGGCGTGGGACAGCGCTGCGGGGTCCCCGCCTTGCCCACAGCACCAGGGAGCTCGCCCGAGGGGTCCCAGAACCTCACTGGCTCCTGTCCTGCCTGGAGCAGCCACCCGGGGGACTGTGCCGGCCCCAACACAGCAGTGGAGGGGGGTGTCAGTGGGAGTCTCGGCTGTAAGTTCTTTGTGGACGTGGTAGTTGATTAAAGAGCAGATCCTGAGATGGAGCCGGAGTGCAGCTCTGCTGGCCTGGGGATGCCTTGAGGGATGGTGGCCAGCTGCCTGGTTTGGGGGGGCTGAACCAGAGGGGGTGTTTATCCTGGAGGAGGCTGAGGGGAGACCTCATTGCTCTCTCCAACTCCCTGAGAGGAGGTTGGGGAGAGGAGGGAGCTGGGCTCTTCTCCCAAGTGACAGGGGACAGGACGAGAGGGAATGGCCTCAAGCTCCACCAGGGATGGTTTAGGCTGAACATTAGGAAAAAAAATTTTCACGGAAAGGGTCATTGGGCAGTGTCAGAGGCTGCCCAGGGAGGGGGTTGAGTCCCCTTCCCTGGAGGGGTTTAAGGGACGGGTGGACGAGGTGCTGAGGGACATGGGTTAGAGATTGATGGGAATGATTGGACTCAATGATCCAGTGGGTCTTTTCCAACCTGGTGATTCTGATGCATCTGGGGCTGCTCCTTTGTCCCCTGGTGGCTCCTGGAGCTCAGTCTCGCCCTCACAGAGAAGATGCCCAAGTTAGAAAGAAGAAAACATTTAATACTTTCATTCAGAGATACAAGTTGAGATTTGTGGGTTGGTTTTTTTCCCCCTAAAAACCAGGAGAAACCATTACAAAAAAAAAAAAAAAAANAAAAAAAAAAAAGAAAAAAAAAAATGGTCTAGCAAGTTATCCCAGCTGACTAAACACATTTCAATCCACCTGAGCGGGAGCCAGTATTCCCAGGAAGTGACCCTGGTCCCCAGCGGAGAGGGGACAGAGGTGAAAGCCCCCAAGGATCCCGGTCCCTTGGTCTCCCTACGCTGCTTGGAGAGAGAAGGGGCTGCTCCGTGCCCTCTGTGGTTTGGGAGCAGGGTCACGGGGGCACCGGGCAGCCCGATGAGAGCGGGAGAGGGGGCTGGACATGCATCGACATACACGGTTAAAATCCTTACCAAGGGGCTGTGTGACTGTCACAGGAGCTCGGGGGCAGCGGGGAACGTGCCGCATCAGCCCCAGCCAGGCAGGAGGGAGCCCAGGAAGGGGAGCAAGAGACCACTTAGCAAGGAAAACCAAACGAGGCGAGTGCCACTGCCCCATTGTGACCCACGAAATAAGAAGCAGGTGAGGGCGAGCAAAATGTGATATTTCCCACCAAAAGCAGAGGGGCACGGGGCTGTCCCCAAGGTGAGGTGGTTGTGGGGCAGGGGCGCAGGGCCCAGGAAAGGCACGTGAGGGTGAGGTGAGCTCCCTGCGGCCGCGGGACAAGGTGCTGACAGCTCCCCAGGGAGAGTAAGTGCAGAGCCTCTGGAGGAAAAGAACTGTGACCTGCCCCCCCAAACCGTCCTCCAGCTCTGACACACTCGGTAGAGTTTGTAGTAGGAGAAGCCTAAAATCTGGAGCAACCTGGCTTAAAAACACCTAAAACCAAGGGTAGAAGGGAGCAGCCACCCCCTCTGGAATTGAGCTCTGTGGGGAAGGGGCAGGAGAGCTGAACGTCCCTCCAGGGTGAGGAGGGCTGACACGGAGCCCCAGGCAGGACTCAGCGCCTGCACTGCAGGGCTGGCGTAGTGTTTGCTGGGTGTCGTAGTGTTGCTGTGCCTCGGCCTCCCTCCCCTGAGCCCCTGGGAGCAGAGAGGGACAGGATCCTGCGTCAGCGCTGGGCTGCAGGGAGGCTGGGGAGCTGCAGGGTAGTGTTCGACGGGACAGGGGGGGCGAGGCCGGGTGCTGCTTTGCCACTGGGCCATGAGTCTCCCCACGCTGATGCTCAGCGCGCAGGATGCATCCCAGGCTCTCCCACCTGGCTCATCCAGGTGCTTGACCCAAAGGAAAGAGAGAAACCGGACAAGGAGAGAGGCCTGTGACAATCGTACAGCTGGCAGGGACCTGGCAGGGTGCGCAAAGTACCGAAGTTCAAGCACCAGAAGGACCAAAAAAAAAAAAAAATTTAAAATAACCAAATTCACAAAGGGTGACGGGGCCATTCGACCCTTCTGGCTTGTTCCCTGGTGGCAATCTCGCCCCGAGGTGACACAGAGATAACACGGCCTCGCCGAGGGCCGGAGTCAGGAGGGAGGTGGAATGGAGGCTCGGCCCCGTGCGAGCGGAGCGGGGATGGGAGCGATGCCGTTTCACTGAGGTAGCGGAACCAGCACTTCCACGTAGTTGAGGGGGAAGAAGCCCGACTGGCCGTTGATCATGCCCTCGTACCAGTTTTCGTCGATCTGGTTCGTCAGGGTGATGATGTCGCCTTCCTTGAAGCCCAGCTCGCCGTCGTTTTCGGGTTCGAAGTCGTAGAGGGCCTTGCAGCACGGCTGGTCCATGGGGGCTGTGGAGAGAGGCGGGGGCAGAGGTGAGCAGGGCCCCTGCACAGACCCCCTTCTCCTGAGCCCCCGGTTCTGCCAGCGTCGGGGCTGCTTGCAGTGGCAGATGCCAAATCCAGACACAGTGTGGGATCATCACCTTGCACAGCCCTTTCACAACCTGCCTTAGCCCTGAGCAGAAGCCTGCTCTTCACTTTACCCATGATGGCAGCTTTAACTGAGTTTCAACTCCTCGTTGTTTTTTAGCTCACTAGTTCCTCTGCTTTCTTGCTGTAACCACGTCCTTTAGGAGCTTCTCCGTGCCTCCAGCACCCTGCGCTGCCATTTCCTACCTGGAATTCCCCCGTGCTAGGCTGAACTCCAACCTAAACCGACCACAGTGCTAGAAAATGGGGTGAAAAGCCCTGTTACCCCTCTAGAGGTGAGGGAGCGTGCTGAGCAGTTCACCCATTAGTCGATGATGGGGTTGGACATCAGTAGATGGTGAAGGACACCAGGGGACACTCTGGGTTAGAGGGGAGGGAGAGGACTGCAACTGCCTCCCAAGGCACAGGGTTTCAGATCAGTTTGCAACTCGGTGTTCCATGCAAAGGGCCCCAAAAACTGTGTAGGAACCCCAAGTCTTTTCCCCCATCTCAGCTCCGTGATTTAAGGATCAGACCTTTTGGCTGCAAAGGGGATGATTTTTTAGTAACGGGGGAAGCTGCTGCTTGCTCTGTCTCTGCACTAACGTTTTGGGATGTAAGGATACTGAAGAGGGACCAAGGTGACACAGACCACCAGGGTCTGCAGGGCCCTCATTCCCCTCCCTCTGTGCTAAAGCTCTTCCAACCAGCGCAAGGGGCACGGCATGAGCGGCACCCACCTCATCTGGTCTGCTGAACATCCACAGCGAGAAAGGACCAAGCATTAGAACTCTGGGAAACACCATAAGCAGCAGCCAAGCATGTTCACGTTCTTGAGGGAGCTTATCAAAATGCACGGCTGGTCCCACCACCACAGCACTCCCCGTGCACCAGGCTCCTCAAGTCCTCCTGCCCCATGAGCTGCAACAGCTTTGAGCCACAGAGCCAGCCTGGCCTTGGGATCCCAACGAGACCCCTCTCGTTCCCTTTAGCAGGACCCCCACGCTCACAACCCATGCGAGGGTCCTCGCTGTCCAGCTGAGGCCACACTCCACAAAACCCGCTCCCCCAGCCTTCAGCAGTGGGGTACGGGCCACAACACAAGCAGAAGCGGGAGAGATCCAAGCTGGGGTGTTTGTAACCACAATGGATAATCCTCGAGATATCTGATACCTCATGGAAGAGCATCTGATCCCTGCGGCACCACGCAGGACATGCCTGTGTGATGATCACTGCTACAACATCTCCAAGCCAGCAAAGGCCCCAGCTTTGGGGCGGTAAATACCAATATAGCACGGCTGTTTTGATTTGGGGATTAGCTTGAGGCTTGGCCAGGCTCAGCATGGAGGTTTTAGCGGCTCCAAGCGGCAGTGTCACAGGAGGAACGAGGGAGGGATGGGGAGAGATGGTCACACATCATGCAGTGCGGAGGGAGGAAACTCACGGATACTCCTGACGGAGGCCCGGGACGGCTTGTCGGATCGGAAAGAGGAGGAAGCTGCTTCCAAACAAAAAGAGACATGCTTAAAACAACGTGAACTTGGATAAAGGGAAAGGCAGGGCCCGACGGGAGGATCTGTTAGGAGAAACAGGGCAGCCCACATGCTGTGTTAGCAACCTGTCTGCCTTGCCAGGACAAAGGAGGGACGGATGCAACATGATGGAAGAAGGGGAGGGAGAGAGAGGTGCTTAATTTTTCCTGCGTGCCACTGCTGGCACCGTTGGGGCACTAGAAGTGAGTCGTCTGGGCTGGAGGCCCTGCTGGGACATCCCCTAAGCCAATAAAACAAAGGTTGCTGAGCCCCAAGAGAAAACAGCCCAAGTCTAGAGGCATTTCCAACTTCTTCAGAGCCAGCAGCTTGTGCAGGCACATCCAGCACTCCACAAACACGATTTCCAAGCAGAGAAGTTCCCTTCCATCCCCAGAGGCTGCTCCAGAGGCACCTGTGTGTGCACCCACAGGGGGCAACTTTACCTGAGATTTTGGGGGTAGGATTGCAAGAGAAGCCCCCATTAGACTGGTCAGTGTCTCCCAAGTCGTATGTCTCCCTGGGTTTGGGTTTGTATTCCCGCTTGGGACGTGAGGATGCCTCTCTCATCCTGGAAGGAGGAAAGAAGAACGAGGGTAAATTAAAACATGAAACAGAGATCAGTGTAGTATTTATTCTCCGTGGGGGCTATGCATGGGAGCAGATGGTTGGTTTGTAGACACGAATCTGCAAAACCCTTTGTGTTGAGGCATTTTGAAGATGGATCTTGCCCAGGGTTTGGGACCTGAGCGAGCCTGCGGTGAGAATGCTCCAGCCTTTGCTGCCAAGGAGGAGTCTCAGGCAATTCAGGCCAGCAGAGGACACTCGTGCTGCAGTTCCAAAGCTCACGCTTGGCAGGATCCTCCCCAGCTCTTCCTAATTCAAACCAGACACAATATCCACTCAGCAGTTTCTTCTATGAGAAAAGAGCAGCAAAAGCAGCATCGCCCTGAGAATCAGAGGTGCTGCCCTGCCTTGGCCCAAGCCAGCCCGTGCCAGGCTGAGGAAGGCACCCAGCTCCGTAGGGGAGCTCCAGATGCAATGAAGCCCCCTCTCCTTTCTCCCTTGATCAGGGTTTGGGGAGATGTTTGCTCGGGAGAGACACAGCAGCAGGAAAAACAGCTCTGCAAGTCACGGCAGTCACGCGAACCAGCTTGCTTGGTATTTCAACAGCACCTCGGAGTTTCTTGGCACTCCAGCCAAGCGTCTGCGTGTTCCCTGGGGCTGCTGCGGAGGTCAGGCACTCGAAGAGGGGCAGGGAGGGCAGCAAGACCAGGCAGCTCCATGTCTCTCCCTGCTCCTGCGTGTCAGACACCATCTGCCTTTCACCAGCTCACGTGGCTCAAAACTTGAGAGCACGAGTGGCAGTGCCACATCTCTGGCAGGGTCTACCAGGAGACCACGGTGTAGACAGAAAGGAGTAGGGTTTGCTGGAAAATGAGGGTTCTGGTGTTGATTCTTGCCTTTAAGGAAATGATGTGGGTGCTCTTCCACTGGTCTGTGACCACCATGTCATCCCCTCCACACTACACTCACCTTCCACTCTTCAGAGCAACCGAGAGCCCTGGACATGGATCTTTCTGGGTCATAACAGTGGCCAATGTCCAGGCACCCTCCTTAATCATAACGGAAGGTCATGGCTAAGCAGTTCCAGGTGACATAGGGAACATGCAGCTCATGACATCTGAGCCATCTGCTCCAACAGTGAGATGCAGCTTCTGGCCCTACCCTGGTTCTAGCTGAAAACACTCACAGTGCAGATTGCTCCTGGGAATGAAGGGGATTTCACCCTCCTCCAGCCCTGCCAAAGCGAACTCCAGCCTCCCTAGAAGCAGCACAGCCCGATTCAGGCAGGACTCAGCCCAGCAGGGACCAGTAGCCCACGGCGCAAGCACAGAGGGTTTGTTTCAGGTGTCGGACTCTGCCTGTCATTGAAAACAGGTTGTGCAGCTCGCATTGCTCCCTTCAGCCTGGAGGAGGTCTGGATTGAAGCCGTAGTGATCGCAAGAAACGCCTTTAACCCCAGTGAACAGATTCAGAGGGATGGTCAAGTACTCACAGACATGTAACACCGGGAGAGGTTGTGGCTGTGAAAACTGAGAGTGCCTACAGCCCACCGAGACTCACCTGCGCTTGAGTTTCTCCGCAAGCTCATCCAGGATCTGCACCGCCTGCCTGTGGTAGTCCAGCTGCGCGTCCACCAAGGCTGAGAGCTGGCTCACCTGCTCGATCTGTGGAATCACACCAAGGTGGGATGAATGGCCCTCTCCAGCTGACAGGAGACTCCTGCATTGCACGTGGGGGCTGAGACCATTCTGAGAACGCGTACGAAGGGCAGCTTCCGCAGGAAGATGAGGAGAAGGTTTGGGATTTCAGATACTGGCCAAGACTCAGCAGGACAGAGGACACCTCCTGTCAAGCTCTCGACTTTGCTGGCTGTTCAAATCCTTGCCAAGTAAGCTGAATAACCCACCCAAACGTATTCCCACCAGACTGAGACCTGTTTTGGTACAAGCCCCATCTCTCCACTGCCCAAGAGCTGGATCACGGAGAGGGGTTACAGAAATAGAGGCCCACCAAGCCATGTGCTGAGCACTCAGATCTGGGTACTCAGAAAGCCGAACCACACTTGCAAAAACTAGAGTGGAAGTTAGTGTCTAACTTCTGCATCCCTCGAGAGATCTGAGGCTCGTGTACAGAGAAACACGCCACCCACTTGGCAGCTCAGGGCAGAGGAGCTGGCACTCGCCCCATGCACTCACGTCGGTTTCTAGGAGGTTGTGCATACTGGTCTCCGCGACTTCCTTGGACTCTTCAAATTTCTCCATGGCCTGTCGAAGTTCCTCATCGGGGATTTTGCCCTGTCGTTTCTTTTTGTAGTCAAAGTCCAAGCGTCTGCCTTCCAGCTTCTTGAGATGGTGCTGGGAAGAAGATGGTTATAAACAGTAAAGGAAAAGAAGGAAAAGACAGTTTGGAAGCAACCAAGCTCTCTCGCTGGGCAGGCAGCTCTAGTTACAGGCCAAGTTCATTTGCCTCAGAAACCTGATCTTAAGCACATGCTTCTGTGGCTCCCACCTTTGTCTGGATTCCAGAGAGGCCTAAGGATGCATGAGCAAGGCTGCTGCGAGGTGACAGGGAGGAGTAAGTGAAAATTACACAACTGTAAGTGAAAATTCACTTGAGAGAGCAGCATTGGGCATTACAGGTTGGGGTGGATCCTATAACAAAGCCTGGCCGTGCTTTGCAATGATTTGACTCTGTGGTAGCATGCAGGAGCTACCAAGTTCCCTGTCACCCCAGCGTGACACTAAAGGGCCTTCTTGAGATGCTGTGTACAAGACGCAGAGGGAAGCTTCCTCACAGCTTAGAATCACAGAATCATAGAATAACCAGGTTGGAAGAGACCCACTAGATCATCGAGTCCAACCATTCCCACCAATCACTAACTCATGTCCCTCAGCACCTCATCCACCCATCCCTTAAACCCCTCCAGGGAAGGTGATTCAACCCCCTCCCTGGGCAGCCTCTGACACTGCCCAATCACCCTTTCCATGAAAGATTTTTNAGCCTCAACATCCTTCTTGTGCTGAGGGGCTCAGAACTGACCCCAGGATTTGAGGAGCGGTCTCACCAGTGCCGAGTCCAGAGGGAGAAGAACCTCCCTGGCCCTGCTGGTCACACCGTTTCTGATCCAAGCCAAGATGCCACTGGCCTTCTTGGCCACCTGGGCCCCTGCTGGCTCATGTTCAGTCAGCTACCAACCAACACTCCCAGGTCCTTTTCCTCCTGGCAGCTTGAAAGCTGTGTCACAGGATCCTGGCTACTAACAGAGCAGAACCAGCAGGCAGCAAGAACACAGTGAGGTTTCGTGCCGGGGAGCCAAACGTAACACAGCTGCGAGCTCGCAGCACAAAAAGCCAAATGCAGCAAGCCCAGAATCCACGTTGCGATACACTCCCACAGCATCCTCCATGAAACATGGTAAATCAACCATTTAAACCTGCATTTAGCCTTACAAGCTGCTCAGAAGCAGCAGCAGAAGTGGTGTTGAGCAGGGAAGAAATACTAGTGAATCTGAAGAGAGGAAGCACACAAAGTGCAAGGGAACAGACCCAATAGTTAAGGAAATCCTTGATTCCCATCGTGACAGAGCAAGTGGTTACACGCACTGATAGCCAGGAGAGGCCAGAATTGAAAGAGGTGAGGAGAGAGAAAAACATCATGGTGTTTACCTGGATCTCTTTCAGGTCTTTGTCACACAGGTTCTGGAGGGGATCAATAAAATTTTGTTTGACTTCAATATCCAGCGAGTCCTTCACTTCGGCCAACCGCTTCATAGATTCGCCGGCGTCGAGAAGCGCGTCACCTTCGAGTGAGAAGAGGAAGGGGAGAGGAAGGGAGAAGAAGCCAGCCAGTTAAACAGCATCAAAGTCTGTGGCAGCTGCGTGCAGAGCCGTTCTGCCAGCGTGTGCAGACTCCATCCCTGCCCAGTGCTCCCACATTTCTATTTGGAGCAAATCTACAAGCCTGGGAAGGAGCGAGCGGTGCCCGTGTGAGAGCAGCCAACTGCATTGACTCCCCACAAGACACTTCACTAGCACGTTGCGCTTCTTCCCTCTGCAAAACAGGAACAATCTCCACACAGAGGAAGGAAAAGGTAAAAATATTCTTAAAAGTTATATTTTTAAGCTCCCTGTTAGCTCAGGAGTTGCTGGGCTGCTAACAGGCCATGCAGCGCTTTAACCTTGCTCTGCTCCTTGGCCGCTGCTGGCAAGAGCAACCTGGGGCAGAGGCGTGTTCGGTCTGATCCAGCCTGGCCATCCTTTTGTTTAGACTATTTTAAGCCCTAAACGCTCTGACCGACCTTTCAAGTTTCCCCAGATGCCGTCAGCAAACCTGCAGATTCATTTTAGACACTAGCCTCTACCAGGCCAATCCTAGCCCTTTCCCTCCCCTCTGAATTAGAGCTCGAAGTTGCTTATTGAAACCTATTTAGGTTCATGCTTTTTTTGAGGCTCTTGCCACATGACAGTTAAGCCAGGCAGACTCGCAGCAAAGCATATTTAGCCTTGGCTTTTTACTCCAGTGGAAACCATTTATAGATCAAATTATTCCTGTGTAGCTTTGGCAAACCAATCGTTTCAGCACTGCATTAGCAGAGGAGAATGCACGAGTGATACAGAGGGCAAAGCAAAACCACCTCCCCACCATCCAGCTGGAAACAAAATAGACACAGGAGTTGATTCAATTGCAATAACTCCAGAGAACCTGTCCTAGGGAGGGACGCAGTACAAACAGAGTCATTTATCAAGATAAGTGCTCCTTTCAGGAGAGGCTATTAAATGAAATCACGTTTGGTGTGTTCTTCGAAAAACTTCCTTTCCCCTTGCTCTGTGTAACAACTCTGGTTCCCGTGAGCCAAGAAAGAGCTCTAAGCTGACCAGAGACACTTAAAGAGTCACTCCCACCAAGCAGCCAGAGCTTTTTAATATTCCTGAGGCAAGGCAGCTCCTCCCTGCTCTGGAAGCCATCAGCCAGCTGTGCGCCCTACCAGCTCTGCCTGATGTTTTAGAGGATTAAAAGTGATGTCACCAAAAGGCTTCACCCCCCCCATCCTCTTCCCTGCAAGTTGCACGTATTTAAGAGATTGCCACGCACAATGATTTCTTGGCTACAGCACAGCTCTAGCTGGAAACTGCACCATGAAACTCTGAATCTCACTCAATCTTGTTTCCATGCCACCGTTCAGTTTAGAAGCAGAGAAATATTTCTTCCTATGTGCACATTTATCTGTGGTTAATAAGAAGCATTAAGAGATGGTTTTGCATACAATGCCATGGATTGGGATTCAGGACACTTGATTCCGCTTGCCCTTTCCCTGCTGTCCCAAGATGGAAGCTTTCAACCCTCTTTTCAAAGCGCCCAGCACTGTTAGGTGATGCAGAAGGTCACACAGCCCTTCCAGATTTGCAATAACAGCTTGGAAAGGTGTCAGCAATCTTCACCACCTCGTCCGCACGCTCACGGGAGGAGCCGGCCTGATGGGACACTCACCGAAGTTGGAGTCCTCGCCCAGCTCCTTGCCGTATCGGATCATGCTCTCCCCCAGCAGCCCCTCCGACTGCGGGTAGCCGGGGTTCTTCACCTGCCCGCGGATCTTCGACATCGTGTTGAGCATGGTTAGCTTGGCTCTGGAAGCTGGCACAGAAACAGCCACAGCCGTGTTTGCAATTACTCGGACCTGCCAGCAGCTGCTGGTCACTGCCAACTTTCTTTTCTTTTTCCCCAAAGCTACACCCAAAGCCAAGAAGACCTATTGTCTTCATCTACCAGAAATATTATTCGCCTCAAAAAGAGAAGTTTCTTTTCCAAGACAGCAAGCAAAAATAGTTCCCCACAGCTCGCCAGCGAAGGCCAAAGGAGTTTCCCCAGCCCTCCCTGGAGTGTTCTCTGAATGAGCTGGTGGTTGGAAGCAAGCAGGACAGCAGGCGCCAGAGGTAATGCCTAACAAAGCCAGCTGCCCCTTCCCAGCCCAGAGACGCCAATTTCTCTGGGCATTCCAAGAAAAACGGGTCCCCTTCAGGGCCCCTCTAGGTGCAAGGCTAAAGATGTGCCTGTTCCTTCACTGCTCAACAGCAACAGCAGCATCTTAGAGCCCAGAAACACAGCACAGGGCAAGAGGGATGCCTGAATCTTCACCTGAGTTGCCTGATCTCAAATGTGGGCTTGTGATCAGCATCTTGGGGGCAAAAAATGTTCTCCCTTGATGCCTCTCTGTCCCCTTTGCCTCTTTCCTGGAAAACTGGGGGGCAGAGGGAAGGGGGAATCAAGGCACTCACCCGGGTTCGGCTGGAGGTACTCTATTGTCCTGGTCAATACTTCTGTAACTGCCTTGCTGGTCAGGTCCACTTTCTTGGGGAAAGACAAGATAAGGCAGCAGCAGTGAAGTTCAACTCAGGGTTTCGGCAAGGCCAAATGAGTTATTTTAGAGATTTCTCTTATTCCCTACTCACTTTTTCCATTTCCTTGAAGTCATCGTCAAGTTTGGTCCCTTCGGCTCCTCCGACCTTCTCACTGACCAGCTGCAGAAAAAGAAAAAGGAGAAAGAATCAGGCGTGATACGAGCTGCTTCAAGTTCCTTACACCTCATGCAGTAAGTCGTACAGGGAAGATGGGTGGCCCAGACAGCATCTGCAAGAGAAAGGAGGTGGCAGGAACAGCTCGAAGCACATCAAAAAGACGTGTCTTTGCTAACCCTGCTCCAGTGAAATCCAAGCGTCTCCTACCCTCCCAACGCGCAGGATATTCCTCACCCACCAGATGCTACACAGCTCCTTAAATCACACCACACGGCTCCAGCTCCAACGCTTGCTGGAAACAGCAAGCAGCAGAGTTGTCTCTCGACTCCATTTTGAGCCAAGGATTCGGTTTCACACACGGCAAAATCCAAGTAAACAGGGAACAAACACACTCTGCTCCCAGCAGCCAGCGCAAGAATGGAGTCTGGGGAGAGCTGAGACCTCCTAAAGCCCTAAACCAGCACTGGTAGGGGGAATTCTGGAGGTTGCTCAGGATCTGAAGCTTGGGGGTGGGTTGAATTCTTTGTGAACAGAGGGCAGAAGAGATCTGCAAAAGCTACAGCAACATTTTCAAATCAATTTATCAACGTGTCCCTGACTCCTGGTCCAAAACTAGTGAAAAGGAGAGATGTGTGACAAGCTGTAAAGACAGCGCTGCTTTTGGATATTTGTGTCAAGGGCTTATCAGCTTTCTTCTAATTATTGCTTCGTCTAAGAAAAGACGCCTGCTCCCTAAAGCTCAACTGTCCAAGCCAAAAGATAACAAGCGCCTTTATTAAATCTACCTAAAAGTGTCCTTCCCCGCCACCCAAACGGAGAGGAACGTTTCCTTCCCAGCCCCATGCTGGTGTGGCAAAGCAAGCAAGAGTGCCTGGTGATACGGGACACGCGGACTGGCCAAAACTAGTGATTATCTTTCTCTAAACTGGTCCAAACAGAGAGCAAATTACATATACAGACATCAGAAGTGGTCTAGGAAACCGGCGCTGACGCCCAAGCGCTTGACGCCCGCCGCAGGGCACAGCCAAGATTTCTCATGTTTGTAGTCAAAACCCCAGTCCTGGATGAACAATACAGGTTTGTTTACTTCGACATCAAATACTTGATTTTATCGAGTCTTTCTTCCTCAGGAACCTTCCTGCTCCCACGAGGATTCAAAATGGTTCCGTACTTCTTTTGAAGAAAAGGCAGGGAAAAGCAGCTTTTAGGTAACGTCCCAGTTTCAAAAGCACTTGGTGACATTACACCAGCCACCCTGCCCTGCATGGCCATCCCACCCTGCCATGCTCAGCCCCCAGAATCAAGTTACCACATGGGACATGCAGAAGAAATACTTCTTATTACAAAGAACAACAAAATCTTCAGTGTTTCAGCAAAAAAATCCCATTTCTAGACCCCAAAACAGGAAGAAGGAAAAAATAATCATATGCATCCTCAAAGACCCTCAGTGTGCCAAGAGCTTGGCCCGGGTGCTGAGCACAAACACGGCTGCTCAGAGCACAGGCACAGCTGATAAACTTCTCGAATCTCACTGGGGAGACATCGGCAACCAGTCAACGCTGTTGAGGCAGCACAGACGTTGTGGAGGAGAGACTGGGGAGCATGGAGAGTTCTTCTAACAGACCTTCTGGCTGGAAAGCTGCCTGGAGGAGAAGGACCTGGGGGTGTTGGTTGACAGCGACTGAACGTGAGCCAGCAGTGGCCCAGGTGGCCAAGAAGGCCAACGGCATCTTGGCTTGGATCAGGAACAGCATGGCCAGCAGGTCCAGGGAGGTTCTTCTCCCTCTGTACTCAGCACTGGTGAGACCGCTCCTCGAATCCTGGGATCAGTTGTGGGCCCCTCAGCACACGAAGGATGTTGAGGCTCTGGAGCGAGTCCAGAGAAGAGCAACAAAGCTGGTGAGGGGGCTGGAGAAG
>WAAB01018241.1:37595-53819 GCA_013389865.1 Piaya cayana | reverse complement strand
AGAAGAGCCCAGCTCCCTCCTCTCCACAACCTCCTCTCAGGGAGTTGCAGAGAGCAATGAGGTCTCCCCTCAGCCTCCTCTTCTCCAGGATAAACACCCCCAGCTCTCTCAGCCGCTCCTCTTCTCCTCCAGCCCCCTCACCAGCTTTGTTGCTCTTCTCTGGACTCGCTCCAGAGCCTCAACGTCCTTCTTGTGCTGAGGTGCCCAGAACTCAACTGAGACACAAGCCAGAAGAAGCCTTTGCTGTCTCCTTGTTTAACCTAGAGCTTTGCGCTGCGACTGGGAGCCAAGTTTCTAAGTGCCACATCGTGCATCTCATCATGCAGCCTGCAAAGAGCCTGCAGAGGCTGGCAAAGCAGGCAGCTGACTTCTCAGGGGAGCATTAAGCTTGCCCTTTGCTCGCAGGATGGGAGGGGAAGGAAGCCATCCACGTGCTGCCTGTAGTGTCCATCTTGGCCCAAGTGAACCGTAAGATACTCAGGGAAATGCTGCCAGCACACATCCCAGCACAGATTCCTTCAGGGAGCAGTTCAGGGTGTTTGTTTTTTTTTTGAGGCTGTGGTGACAGTTCTTTGCTTTTATTTCTTGAGCAGCCAAGATAAGATCTGGGATATGTCCGTCTTTCCCTGTTTGGGGACCTAACCCCTCGGAAATGCTGCAACAAAGACCGATGTGAACCCAAGGGAGGGACTGGCAAGGCAAGACATGTAAATCACTAACCAAATTCGGTGGCTTAAATGCTCTCTTGCAGGCTTACGCTGGAAATGCATCAGCTGGGTCAGTGTGAAAGCTGAGAACAAGTCTGCTCTCTGGTTTCTTTGATCTCCCAGCCCTGCCAGGACAGGACCAGCACTAAAAGGTTAAAGCTGAAGGGACTCTGTCGCGTCTCAGAGAGAGCAGCAGGGCACAGAGGCAGAGCAGAAGCCCTCAGCCGTGCTGCCACAGCAGCCGAAGCCTAACACTCCCTAGAGCAAATATTAGCACAAGGCGATATAGGCGGGCGTCACAGCTCAGCGGATAAAACTGCTTCAAAACAGATTGGCTGTTTACCTAGCGTCCCAACCGGTCCCGACCGCAGGGCAGGGAAGAGGGCTGAAGCAGACAGTGCGTGCAAACTCCAACAGAGAAGCCAGGAATCAATCTCTCGCGTNTTCCAAACTCCACAGGCTGTGCACGGTGGAAGATCTTCGGAAATGAAAGACCTATTGTTTAACCAGCTCCTGCGGTAGGAGGTCGGCCGCGGGGAGAGGCAGGAATGGTATGTATACACAGGGAGGAAGAAAGGCGTGATGGAGAGGGCTCCGCTTTTACAGCTGGCAGAGGGAGAGAAACAAGGGAGGGCTGCGCTGCCACTCCCAACTTAGAACACAACATCCCCGCACCTCTCCTCAAACCCCACCGATTCCCTCATCTCGACTGCCCAGCTCCAGGACAAGCTGGTGGTAAATAAATCCAAGTGTTCACCCCTTGCTTGACTGCACCAGGCATCCTTACGAGAACCGGATGAATCAGACAGGTATCGGTCACCTGGTGCTGCCCACGCTGTCACCGAAACCTGAATGGATCCCAAAGGCCTGAAGAAGGACCATGACACGCCCAATCCCATCCCAAAGTCACATTTCCCTTGTTGCTGCCTGCAGCATCACCCCCATTAACATTCCTGCCAGGAGCACAGCCCATGCCCAGCTCAGAACAAGCTCCTGGATATATTTAGGAGCACAGAAGACTGGGATAAGTTTTGTGAGGTTCTCTGCTGAGAGGAGACGGGCAGCTCAAGCTTGGAGCCATGGGATGAGCTGTTCTGCACCGTGGCCTCGCTGTGTTGCTCCCAGGGGTTGCTGTTGGCAGGCGTGAAATACGCGTAGAAGAAAAAACAAAAGATTTTTGTACAGCATCATCAGCAAAATTCGTGATAGACTAAGAGGGAAGATGCCATCAGGCAAACTTCCCCCAGCCAAAGAACGCTTGCAAGGCACCTCAGAACCCAGAACAGGACAGATTTGCAGCATGTCCCACCCTGAAGGTCCCCATCTGCCCAACCCACAGATGCAGGAGCCAGGAGTCGTTCTCATTTTCTGCTAAAAAACCAGCTTTCCCATGGGACTTCACATACCTAATTTTGATATTCTGCTCTTCAGCCTTCAGAGACTTTAAAATGTAAAATTATCCCTATCTGCCTCAGCCTCAAAAAAGCAAAATGTAGCAAGAAAAACACAAACCCTGTGGTTTTTTTTAAAAAAACTTGCTTTTTACATTGCAAACAGCCAACCTTATTTATAACATATCAAACATATGCCAACTTTGCATCCAGAACAGTTGCCTGTAGAAAAATGAAAATCATCTCCCTTCAGATGCTGGCATATCAAAGCCTTCCTCTTCTTCCCTGCCGCTCAACAGAATGTTCCCTTCAAGAAATTAAAAAAAAACACAAAACCAAACCCACAGAAGAGCAAACAGACAAGCAGCCCTACCCTGGCTCCCTTCATCAGGAAAGAGCAAGTCCAGTGGAAAAAGCCAGCCCACAAGATCATTTAAAGAGTTGCTGTAAATGTTTTTTGGCCCCGATGAAGAAGGCTGGATCAAAACACCTGGTAGAGACGTGTAGAAGAAGCAGCTGAGGTAAAAGCAGGGATAAGTGGGATCATTGGTGCCCAGCGGCACGGATCTGTGGGATGCTCTGTAAAACCTAAATAAAGCTACTGCCGCTGCTCCAGCTCAGCCAGGCGCGACTCCCTGGTATCAACTGTAATTTTTGGTCATCTTCACCAGTAGCTTTATTATCACAGTGTGAGAGGCGGCCGGGCAGTTGCAGCTCCACAGAGCCAACACAGTAATTTACTCTGCCGCTGCGTGTGTATTTAAACTTTCAAATGGGTTTAGTCACTCTGCTGCAAGTCACGGTGCTCTCCTGGGCCTGGGGCTGGCGACAGCAGGGCTACAGAGGCCCAAAAAGGCCTCCTCAACACAGCAAACACCCTGAGGTCCTCCCCGAGCACCCCAACGTCACACAGAATCACACAGAATCACAGAATCAGAAGCAGTTGTTGCTGCTGCAGAGGCTCCTTGCAGAACCAGCCTGGACTGGGAGGTGTCTCCAGGCTGGTGACAATCACCTGCAGATGTCTGAGCTGTGAAGTGCTGCCCATCCATGTCAACACAAAGTGTCTCATTAAAAGTTAATTGTCACCCTCCCGCTGTAATCATTGGAAACAAGGCAAGACTGGAAGGTGCTGATCAAACAGCAGACACCGGTTGGGATCAGGTTGTGTTAGGGCCTCGCTATTCTGCATCCATCTTGGTTTAGTGTTTGATAGGGATGGTCGGACTCGATGATCCGGTGAGTCTCTTCCAACCTGGTGATTCTATGATTCTATGATCTCCAGCTCCCAGCCACAAAGGGATTGAGCACCATAGGGGTGGGAAATGGGAAGAAAGGACCGGCCCGTTCCCAGGGAGCAGCAGCAGCTGATGCAAACCTGAAGAACTTCAATGCTGTGCACACCTCTTTTCTCTCCAGTCACCTGCAACTCTGACTACGTTAGCTTTGCAGATCTGACTGTATTCTGCCTCCTTGGAGGCTTTCAAGCTTTTTTTTTTTTTTCCCCTTTCTTTTAATTAAAAATGGAAGGCAGCCTTTCTTAAGGAAGGATGCTTCTGAGAGGCAGCAGACATCCCAGTTTAAGGAGAGATCAGCACGCCCACAGCAAAGCACACGCTAATCTGAGCAACTTCTGACCTACTTTAAGGAGAAGAAAACAGATCCAAGCGTTTATTGTGTGGTACAGAGGATGAATAACTACCACCAGCCTTGTAATGAAGAGGAAGGCATGTTTCCTAGCAGATCCCTGTGGTGAGGGACTGGAGGCACCCAGCAGCTCCATGGTCCTCACAGCTCCGTATAGGGAGGTTCAGGCTGGACATTAGGGAAAAGTTTTTCACAGAAAGGGTCACTGGGCACTGTCAGAGGCTGCCCAGGGAGGGGGTTGATTCACCTTCCCTGGAGGGGTTTAAGGGACAGGTGGATGAGGTGCTGAGGGACATGGGTTAGTGATTGATGGGAATGGTTGGACTCGATGACCCAGTGGGTCTCTTCCAACCTGGTGATTCTATGATTCTCTGATTCTCAGGCTGAGCACCGCTGCACCCACAGGGCTTTCTCAGCCCCAAAGCCACCACTCTACGGAGAGAAGATGGACACGTGCTTGAAGAGGAAAGAGCACAAGAGGAAGTGATTTGCCCACTCTAAAGGGCAGGTTAGCAGCAGAGCTAAAAAGAGAAGGTGGATGTGACTTGGTAGACGCGGTCTCACTGTTTCGCACGCCGCTGCTTGGCTGCAGGTCAAATCAGAGAAAGAGGAACGGCACATAAAGCTCTCAACCTCCCGCCCCTCTGAGCAAGACCCTGCAGCCAGTCTGTAATGTCAGCCCTACCACTGATTTAGCCTGTCTTGGGGTACCTGATTACTCCACCAGCCACCCCAGTTGTCTGACCTCCCTGCTAAAGAGCTCACAGGAGCGTTTCCACTCTGTTACCCAGCCCTCAATCTTCTCCTGAACTTTCTCGCCTTTATTTTTCCTGTTCTCATCTTTCACAAGGACTAGTCCTGTCTGAGACTCGCCACCATCAGCGTTGTCCTGGTGCAAAGGCACGTAGAGGTGCTCTGCTGCCTCCTGACAGGTGCACCAGGAAAACGTGTCTAGAAACAAACTGAGCTTTCCGCCCCCTCACCAGCTGAGATGGGGATCTAGCCACTCCCTCCACCCAACACCAGAGGAATTGCCTTGATTTCGAGCAGGAAGGTCAGCCCAGAAGAAAGAAGAGCTCTTTCCTTCCCCTCCTGACAAGGTAGAAAGGCTTCACGGTGACCTCAGGTCGTAGTCTCACCATTCAGAAACCACACAGAAAGAGCTGCTGCGTGCAAAGGCAGCTTTCTAGGGAGCCACCTGCCAATTCACCTCCTCAAAGCGCTATCGAATGACTCATCTCCATCCAGCAGATGGGCTCTGAGGAATGAGGACAGCATGAATTAAAAAGAACGTAACGTAAGCAGCAGCCAGCAGGTCACGCTCGCAGAGCCTGGGCCAGAGAAGGGCACAGACACGCACTGCAATGCAGCACGGCCTGTTTTCTCAGGGGACTCGTCCTTTCCTTGTCTTTAATAGCACAATATTTAGAATCCTGGTTGCAATACCTGTTTATGAAGCTCTCAGCTCCGTGTTCATCAAGCTAACTCTTTCAGCAGGGAAAACCCGGCGCCTCCTTCCTTCCCCAAGCAGAAGGCAAGTGCTCAGCTTGCCCTGGCTAACACCGAGCCAGGGAGAGCCCAGCCAGCCAAAGGGGCACGATGCTGCCTTAAAATCAGACTCACACCAGCGGAGAAAGATTTCAACACGTCAATCTCACCGTGGGGAGACACGTTAAATGTTCTTGCTTACAGGGAAGGGGGCACCTCTCAGCATTCAGCAACTGCCACATGCATCCCAAGTGTTTGCTCCTATTATCAGTCACAAAAGTAACGCTCTGCACTGAGACACGATTTCTGTTCAGCTGGAAAAAAAAACATAATTAGGTCAAGCTAACAGGGAAAACAAAAATACATCAGGAAAAAAGCAGCAGCTCTCTCCTCCCCTGGGCAATGCCCTTCTCACCCACTTGAACTGACTACAGCAATTCAGAGGAAGTCCACGAAACCAAGGGGAAATGGGGAATAGTTGCCTTGCATCCAGATTTCCTGCTCTCGGAAGAGCCTCAGCGAAACGCCACCTGACTCGGGCAAAGCTGCTGAGCCATCATTCCTCAGCAACTCCACACGACCTTTGCAGACCCAGGGGAAAAAAAAAAAAGATGAGCAGCTCCTGGCATTTGAGACTTGGAGCCACTCATTAGATGGGATATAAAAGTAGAAAGCACTAGAAGTGCCTCCTAGTAATTGCAATCATTGGCGTCTTCTACAGAGCTTCAATGCAAATCGAGGCAGAGCATCCAGCACTCCTGTCCTTCAGCCTGTATGTTGAGGAGCATTCCCAGCCATCTGCCTGCAAGCCACCTCCAGGGATTTCACCAAAAGCAAGGGAGGAAAAAAAAAGAAGAGGAGAAGAGGAAGAGTTGGGGCACCTGACCCTGGGGAAAACACCACAGCTGCAGGGCAGCTTGCAAAAAAAGCAAGAGATGAGATTTCTGCTCCTGTGCAAACCAAGACAGATGAAAACCCATCTCCCTGAGGCGCAGGAGACTAACTGGATTCAGCTAGAGGAAAAGCCAGCGACAGAGTTGAGAGACCAAGGAAGTGGGAAAGAGGCAGAAGAACNGTTGCAGAGAGCAATGAGGTCTCCCCTCAGCCTCCTCTTCTCCACGATAAACACCCCCAGCTCTCTCAGCCGCTCCTCTTCTTCTCCAGCCCCCTCACCAGCTTTGTTGCTCTTCTCTGGACTCGCTCCAGAGCCTCAACATCCTTCTTGTGCTGAGGGGCTCA
This sequence comes from Piaya cayana, assembly GCA_013389865.1. Lineage (NCBI taxonomy): Eukaryota > Metazoa > Chordata > Aves > Cuculiformes > Coccyzidae > Piaya > Piaya cayana. The sequence continues at coordinate 47,347 of WAAB01018241.1, read as the reverse complement.
GAACTGACCCGAGGATTCGAGGAGCGGTCTCACCAGTGCCGAGTACAGAGACCAAACCAGGCTGGTGGGACATGTAGAGCATTAACTAAAAAGTTCAGTCACGGCTGTGTTCAGTTCTGGGTGGCAGACAGCACTAATGAGCTCAAGGAAGAGCCAAGGTGACTTCCCAGGCAGGTTTACAGAGCCAAGGGAGATCAAAACAGATGCTGAGCTCAGGTAGGTGCTCAGCTCCATCAAAGCGAAAGAAAAAAACCCTCTTCCTGACTTGGAGGGGGCAGAGAAAGTCCTGTGCAGAGCACGTTTCACACTGACAGTGTTGGCCAAGTACAAACTCCAGGATGGACCTGGCAATATCTCAGAGTACACAAACATCAAAGGGGGAAAGAAATAATTGAGAACACTATAAACACCCGTTTTCCTTGTTAATCTGAATACTAGGAAAAGCTTAGTGGCTATCAGACCAGGACACAGCGTCCTAAGGAAAAAGAAGAGTGGGAATGCACAGATAACCATAAGGCTGCTGGGAGCAATCAGGCATCAGCGTGATAAACCAGCTCAGCTCCTGCTCCATTTTCTCCAAGAGCTCTGCCCAGGGGCCTTTCCCCCATCCAGGTCTCTGTCATGCTTCCAGCCCATGCAAGACATTGCTGAACCCATTTTTTTAATTGCTGCACATCATTAACACTTGCCAATACTCATTTCAGGATGGTTTAAATGTGAAAAAAATCCCTCCCAGCCCTTTGCTTTTATTCTACGGACACATCGCTGTACAAGCCATCCTGGCAGACAACGTTAGGATTATGGTATCCTTCTCAAGCTCCAACGTACAGACTCCTTTGGACTTTAAAATCCACCCAATGCAATCAGGAGGAGCTTTACCCTGAGCACGGCAACCCCAACATCTGGTGCTCCAGACTCACGCCTGCCCAGTGCCCCCTAATTCCACCCAGCACGTCAGCAATCACCGTTTTCGGAACATTCCAGAGAAGATTGCAGAGGAGGGGGCTTACGGCAAGAACCTCCTTGCGCTGAAGATTCGCTTCATACATTCATAAATTCATCGGGTTTTTGCCTTTTCTGTCATGAAGGTGGCGAGATTAAATTTAAATACAGCTAGTCCTGTAAAGCCAAACCAGATTTGGTAAAGAAAGTGGTTACTGAATTATCATTGATGAATAAAGTCTGGGCAATAAGATATAGCCTGGTTTTCAGGCCCCAGGATGAATTATGAAGCATTTTCTCAATTAGAAAAAGCCTTTTAAAGCTTTAATCATGCAAATTTTATCTTCTGCCTGAAAGACAGAATTTCATTATGGAGATGAGTTAAACTCTTTTTTTTTTGTCCTTGAGCAGAAAAGCAATCTAATTAGTGACAGTATCATGAACTTTATTAATAGCCAGTTAACATGAGATAGGAAGGTTTTTAAATTCCCACTGGCTTCAAAAGAAAAAAAAAGACTGGTTCTATTAATAAGGGATTGGCAATAAAGCTAATTGAACACGTCATGGGCTTTTCTTGGGAGCAAGAGCAGCCCAGGCTCCCTCTGGACAGAGTCTCCATCTGCAAGAGGAGCAGGAGGGCAGGTCCAGGACCACGCGTGCCTCCAGACAGCCCTGAGTGACTCGGATGCCCCTGTCTGCGCTCCAGCAAACCTCAGATCTGGCCAACACCCCTCACACCATCAGCAAACCCACCCTCGGCCACCAATCCAGGCAGCTGCTGGAGAGGATCCCAAGAGCAGCTCGTTTATCCCTCCAGCCCTTCCCGGTCAACAGGAACCCACTCCTGACAGCCAGGGTATCAACAACCAAAGGGGTGGGGGTGCTGAGGGGAAGAGGAAACCTTTGCTAAAAAGGGTAATTATTGCTTTTATAAAAACGGGGAGAAGCCAAGAGGAGCCGAGTCCTGCACTAAGTCACGTCACCCAGGAGCTTATGAAAGAAAAGCGAGGCTTTCCTAGCCTGACGAGCCCGGATCCTTCCCCATCCGCCTCGGCTCTAGACAGGGACAAAATAGTTGTGGAATGGGGACACAGTTCCAGAGGGAGCAGAACTGCACAAGTCCCCCCATGTTGACGCAAGCTCCAGCTCCAGGCCCCTGAGTTCACAGCTCAGGCTGATGATTTAATCAGCACAATTAAAGAGATGTAAAGGACCACAAGCGCAGCGCTCTGCAACGCGGGAGTCTTATGAAACAGTGTCAGTGCCTGGATGCATCGCTGAGTTTCCACATGAATGAGTTCAGCTGGCACTGCAAACCCCAAGACCTTCTGGATCATAGATTAATTTTATTTCTGGTTGTTTTAGTGGGCTGCTATCCCACTTGCTTGGTGGCCTCCTCCAGAAGGGACAGCAGCGTCAATGCAGGCTGCAGCAGGCTCGGGGCTTGTAATAACCCCTCACAGCTCACTGCACACAAATTCCCTCCCTGAGGGGCACTGAACCCGATGAGGTTGACACAGTTTTGATTTTTACATCAGTGTTTCTGCAGTCTGGGGCCACTGGCTGCTGTCCCTCCAGTTCTACCACCCGGGGCTTGGACAGGGCTGCTAGCACTGGCAAAAGGCACTGGCATACGTCGGGATGGGGGAGAGAAGAAATAGAAATGTGCTAAAGAAATGAATCAGCTTTTACAAGCCAGCCTGCCTGATCTCATCCCTATTTTGCTCTTTCCCAGGAGGAAAGTACTGGCAGGGAGAAGGGGGAGGAAGGATTTCCTTCCACCGCATCCAGAAACCATTCCCCTTGGCGCCGTCCATTTTCACTAGTTCACCCATAACCTGAGAAAACAGACAAGTCAGATTAAATAGATAATTTTAGACAGAAAGCCCTGAGGCAGATGAGCAGGCAGCACCGGGCAGAGTGAGATGACGACAAGGAATCAGAGCTCCGAACGCTGCACAATCCCTCCCCAGCCCTGAGTCACGTATCCTTCCGGCGTCCCAGATGCCCCCAGCTGCAACTGCAGGATGACACGTTCCCTGTTTGACATCAGAAATGACAAAGGGGAGCAAACAGAGCGGAGTACGGAGAGCTGGAGTTTTCCACTTGTGTTTTCTGTGTTTTCCTTCCAAGAATGTGAGCTCTCGTTAAGTTTTAGAGCCAAATGGCTGTGGAAGCAATCTTAAGAGGGGGGAAAATAAGCCAGGTGAAAGTGGCTGATGCAGAGACATGAGCCGTGCCCTGCCTGTCACGAGTGACAGGCTGAACAACACCAAGAAAAGCTGAAAACTGCTCCATTCCGCGGCTGCTCAGCTCAGCCCCAACAATGATTAACCAGCCAAACAACATCACCACGCCAGGCGTTTCATCAACGACAAATCATGCAAGAGAAAAAGGAGTTAATACAAAAATCACCTGCACGCAGTCATTTTAGCTAAACATGGCAGCAGGCATCTCTGTAAGTGTTCAGCCATCATCACCCAGGCTGGAAGAGGAACGTGCTCAAGTCTAGACTCTGTCACTTGGAGGTTTCCTGAGAGCAGAGTACACGTGTCTTTCTCCACTTTTTCACCTGCCATATGTGGATCTGGAATAAAACACCCATCTTCAGCGACAGCAAACTGCTCGAGACTCCAGGATGTCAGGTGAGGACGCTCGGGCTGACTGTGGAACACAACTCCCTCCCAGATGAACCCTGGCTGACAAGCCAAGCATGCAGGACGTCACCCTGTGCTCAAGCAAATCCGGCTTTCCTCCAGCCTCAGGAGCAGATTAATATTGAAAGATAAAGCAGGGAGGCTGCAGGGGACTCCAGCCCAGGTTAATATTAATAGAGCAAACAGTAAGCGCTGTGCTTGTAGGGATCGGCAAAACCCCTTGACTTCATAGTCCAAACTCCCACTTATAGATAAGGGACTTGGAGCCCAACGCTGCCAATGACCTTCCCTAGGAATTACCTGCTCGCTGTGCCATCAGGGCACCTACTCCTCACGCTGTCTGTCACCAAAGCAAAGCCACCACCACAGCAGAAAAGCCAAGGAGCGACCTGCTCCCAGGAGCTCCTCAGCCCTGTCCCTGAAAACATTCCAGGTTGGGTTGGAAGGGACTCTGAATAACCTGCTATGGTGGAAGATGTCCCCACTTTCTGCCAGGGGTTGGACTGGTCCCTTCCCACCCAAATAATTCTGATTCTGAGATCTCTGTTGCTGCAATAACTGCCCTGCAGCAGGGCTGGCAGCTGGAGCACGACCTTCTGCTCTGCTGGCTCCACAGTCCCTCTCTAGTGTGGCAAAATCCAGTTTAAACTCTGGCAGTGGCAAGATGGGGCAAAAATGAGCTCAGGGTGGGTCAATCTATACCCAAATGGGAGTAAGCTGAGTCCTAGGGGGGAGGCAACACAGTGAAAACCACCTACAGCAGGACAGGGCACCAACAGACGACCTCTGGCCAGAGAAAGAGGCCTCGCGGGCTCTGAATTCAATGCGGAGGGTTATCCTGCACATCGGTCTTTGCATTTCTCTTCCAGCAGAAGATCCTGTACAGCACAGCACATCTGTGACGTCCGGAAAAAAACACCATCCATCTGTGTAGAGAGCAAAGGCAGCGAGCGGAAAGGCATCTCATGCCTACAGGAGAAGGTCCCAGAGAGCCAGACGCAAGGAGGACTGACTTATCGTCAAAAAAAGCAAAACAAAAAGTTAGCTTTTAAAAGGTATCATCTGGGAAAGGGAGGAAAAATCCTGCCTGCCAGCTGCATTCTCTCCCTGTCCCCCAGCGGCCCCTCTGCAGGGCATCTTGGAGCACATTCTTCTGCCTCAGCCTTCTCGGCAGACGCTGGCGCATCGCGGCACCTGGACGCCAAGCTGCAGGGAAGGAAGCTCTCAGGGCTCGTTAATGGGCTAGAAAGCATAAACTGCCAACGTACGGAGCTTGGGAATCGCGTGGTCCTGGACTGAAATGGTTCTTGGAGGCTATAGAGCCTGGGCTCTCAGGCTGGGCAGAAAGCAAGCACTAGCTACCCGTGTACAAAAATATCTTCAGAAGCCTTAAGAGCAGTCATTAAACTCAGGAAAAAGCAGGCTGGCCAGTTTTAATTAGCACTTTTGGAAAATGGCTTTTGTACATCGTGCATGGAGGGAGCGGCTGGTCTGTGTCCCGAGCCAGGGCTCACAGGGCATAAGAGGGCAGAGGCCACTGCCTGCTGGCCCATTCCTGAGCCCAAGCAGGGCTAGCAGGAGTCTGACTTGGGCCACAACGGCTTTGGCAGGGCATTCACCCTCCTTGGGATGACATCGGTATCCAGGGCTGAATACCAGCCAAGTTTAAAACTGCAACATTGTCTCTCCAGCTCCAGAAAGACAAGGAACAACTGGAGAGAGTCCACAGAAATCACGAGAGGAGCATCTGTCTTAAGAGCAAAGGCTGAGGGACCTGGTTCACCCTGGAGAGGAGCAGACTGAGTGGGGATCTCATCAACGCTTAACAATATCCAAAGGGCAAGGGGACGGAGCACAAACTGGAGCACAGGAAGTTCCACCTTGACATGGAGGAAAAAATTCTATACCATAAGGGTGATGGAGCTCTGGAACCAGCTGCTCAGGAAGCATCTGGAGTCTCCTCCAGAGATATCCAAATCCACATGCATGAGCTCCTGTGTGACTACTGGAGGTGACCCTGCTTCACCATGGAGTTGGACTTGACAAGCTCCAGAGGGACATTCCTCCCCACCATTATGGGATTCTGCCATTCCATCACTCACTCTCACTTGGGCTGCTGCTCGAGCTGAATTGTTGTGCCCAAAATTACAGAATTTGGCAAGCTCATTCCTGCTGAGCAGCAGAGAGAGGCGAGTCCTGCATACATGGGGCAGCACCCAAAGCAGCCAAGAGGATTCCACACCACTGCTGGCTCCAGACAAAGGCACCACAGAGCACTCCCAAGCTCAGACCTGTCCCCAGCGAACTGCCCCAGACCTGTCCCCAGGTTGTGCTGCTTCTCTGGACTCCGAAACACCATGTGTGTAATGCCAGGTAGGACAGTCCTGCTGTCACAGAGGGAGAGGATGCATTTACCACCACAGCACCACCTGCTTGTCCCTTCACAGCAGCAGCTGATAAACCATAGAATCATAGAATCATCAGGTTGGAAGAGACCCACCGGATCATCGAGTCCAACCATTATCAGCCAGTGCCAGGCTGCTGCCCTGCATGCCAGCAGAGACAAACCCTCTGACGCTCAAAAAGCATCTGATTTGCCTATAAAACAGTGCAAGGTTTTGTGCAACCTGCTCTGTCCCATGGTTAATGGGAAGTTTTGCGGGCTTTTAGGACTCCCATTGGTCTGTACGAGCAGTAAAAGGTGGAAATGAAGCCATTTCTACAGCTCAGTTCCTCCAGATTCTGGAGTGGATGCTGACAGATCAAGGCTGGATGGCAGGCAGGTCTCTTAAATGCAAGCAGAGAATTCCCATCCTCCTCCTAGCTCGTGATGCTGGAGCTCAAAGCTGTTGCTGTTGTTGTTTCTCCTGCTTCCTTTAGCGAAAATGATTCCTACACCTTTTTTTTTTTTATTAAAGAACATTTTGCTGTGAACCAGCAGAGCCTGTTCTGGACGCACACGCAGCACCACTCACCATCTGCAGCGTTTGCCAGCGTGACTCCTCTGTTCACAGGATACCATCTCTTGGCTCTCTCTGGCGCGTGGGCGCTCCGGCTGCCTCACCCAGGGAAGACGTGGGCCAGCAGGAATCAGACGCAGAAGCCCACGAGCCAAACTCCGCTCCCTTCGACTACCAAGGAGGCTGAAAGGCCCCCCCACACGCTGCGGGCAGGCAGAGGGGATCCCAAACCTGCCGCTCCAGCAGTGCCGAGGTCCTTGCAGACCTTGGTCCTGGCTCCATTTTCCTTCAATTAACAACAGACGTGGAATGAAACATAACATTCTAAGGAAAGATCTTCCACATGTTCGGTTTTGGCAGCGTCTGATAGCTTCAAGGGAGCCAAAAAATAACTAATCCTCCTCTCCAGCCAAGGGGCGGCTGAGGAGTGGGACCAGTGGAGGGAAAGGGAAGGAGGGTGGAAAGGGAAGGGAGAGGAGAACGTGGCAGAAAACCACTCAAATGGGAACCAGTCACTCCCAGTTCCCAGTTAGAACATCCCTAAAGTGCAGATACCTGTGTCCCCATCAGCAGGGCACGGCTGCCTCAGGAAGGGGACAGTGTCCCTCTCATCCCTGATACCACTTCACTGATATCAGTGGAAAAACTCACACCAAACCCAGCTTCTTCCAATTAAATCAGCACCCAAAACCTTGTGGCAACAAGAACCATGAAAGAACTCACGAGGCAATTGCAAACACACCTCATCTCCCAATTTAATATGCCACTAACCACAGTCGGAGCACTCACGAGTAGCATGTGCACATGCACAGAAGAGGTGAGCAGGCTACCAAGTCTGCGCTTTGGGCAAGTTACTGCTCCCTGGACAGCTGTGCCAGGTTTATTCTCCCACAAACAGACAAAAATGTCTTTAAGAAAAAGACCTGTAACAGCAAAAATCCCACTGAGACCACATATGGTCTGTCCCTCTATTACTCTCTTGGGAGACCTTATCTGGAGGATTGTGGCCAGTCCTGGAATCCTCAACATAAGAAGGAGATGGAGCTGTTGGAACGGGTCCAGAGGAGGCTACAAGGATGATCCGAGGGATGGAGAACCTCCCGTACGAGGACAGGCTGAGAGAGTTGGGATTGTTCAGCCTGGAGAAAGCTCCAAGGAGATCTTAGAGCAGTTTCTAGTACCTGAAGGGACTACAAGAAAGCTGGGAGGGGCTGTTCGCAAAGGCTTGGAGTGACAGGACGAGGGGCAATGGGGATAAACTGGAGAGGGGCAGATTTAGACTGGAAATAAGGAGGAATTTCTTCACAATGAGAGTGGGGAGGCCCTGGAACAGGTTTCCCAGGGAAGCTGCGGCTGCCCTGTCCCTGGAGAGGTTCCAGGCCAGGTTGGATGGGGCTTGGAGCCCCTGATCCAGTGGGAGGTGTCCCTGCCCATGGCAGGAGTTAGAACTAGATGATCTTTAAGGTCCCTTCCAACCCAAACTCTTCTATGATTCTATAACTGCACTTCACGATAAAGCCCCTCAAGAAAGGCTGCATCAAGGTGCTTTAAAACGATGTTTTTAGGCTTTAAAAACACACTGCTCCTGACTCATCAATGAGCTTTCACCTCGCCCTCCAACGTCACACGGCACATCCACAGCCACAAAATCCTCCTACACAGAGTTTTCAGCACAATCCTCCCCCGTGGAAGTTGTTAAAAATTCCCAGGACACAGGGGTTTGCGAGAAAGCGAGCGGGAGAACGGCTTTGGGGAATCCATCCTTTTGCTCTGCTGTTTAAGCAAAACGCTTTGTCGTAAGCGCAGCCAAGAAAGGAGGGAACGCACGGAGCAAAGACACTCGGGCCGACGAGCTTAAACTTTGCACCTGGAAAACACGATCTGTCGGTAGAACGGTCCAAAATTCACCTTAAATTTAAAACGGGGCCAAAAAGCAGCGGCTAGAGGAAGCAGAGAAGCGTTTATGATCCCCCAATGGGTCTAAAAATACATTTAAACGATCCTGACTGTTCATTCCAGGGGTGTTCTTGAGCAGAGGGAAGGAGAACTCTGCTCAGGGTGGGTGGGGAAGCAGATGCTCGCGTCTAGGGGGTAAAATCCACAGCCACATCTTCCATCGCAATACAAAAAACTCGCTGTTTGCTGCCGGAGCCGTAAATTACGGGATCAACCGGCTAAAAATCCCATCTCTGACGTGGATTTTCCGACATCCCCCGGCTGTTTCCTGCACGGGTCAGGCACTGACCCTCTCGCCAGCCCCCAAATCCTGTGAATAAGGCTTTCCCAGACCAAGCGATATCGTGATTTTCCGGGAACGGAGCTTCCTGAGGCCGGGGGGGGGAAGGTCACGGAGCCGGTAGCCCCGTAGTCCCACGGCCTCAGACTACAACAGCCGCCACTGCCAGGGCCTTCTCGCCCAGCCCCGTCCCTCCGCCGACTCGCTGGGCACCGGGGGGGGGCTCGGGATCCTCCTACAGCCCCGGGAGGATGGAAAAAGCCGGCGGGGCTGGGGGGTGCCGGTATCCCCGGAGACCGGGACACCGAGGGGCGCCAAGCTGGAGCACCGGGGTGGGTCCACGAGGCGATGCCCAGGGCCAGCGGGATAGCGGCAGGAATTAGGGAAGCACCGAGGAGGTCTAGGCAGCGGGAAGGAGGGGGTAGGGGTCACCGGCGCCGGTGCGGGCAGGGCGGCGGGAGGAGCCCCGCGGTGCCTCACCTGGCTCGCCTTGTAGAACTGCTTCTTCAGCCCCGCCACCGACATGGTGCCGCTGCGCTGCGGGCGCCGGGACGCCTCGCTGGAAGGAGCCCGGCCCGGCCCGGCCGCCGCTTCCGCCGCCAGCAGCCCCGCCCCGCCCCCGACCGGCACCACAGAGAGCCGCGCGCAGCCGGCACGAGCGCCGCCCGCTAAGCACCGAGAGGGACGCGCGCCGGCCAGAGCGGAGACTGCCTGCCACGTAGTGCCCCCGCGCCCCCTGCCGGCGGGAAGGCGGCGCAGCCTCACGTCGCGACTGAGCCGCGGGGGGTGGAGGAATCATAGAATCACCAAGTTGGAAAAGACCCACCGGATCATCGAGTCCAACCATTCCCATCAATCACTAAACCATGTCCCTCAGCACCTCGTCGACCCGTCACCTCCAGGGAAGGTAGCTCAACGCCCTCCCTGGGCAGCCTCTGACACTGCCCAATCACCCTT
>WAAB01018241.1:21432-37538 GCA_013389865.1 Piaya cayana | reverse complement strand
CAGAGGGAGAAGAACCTCCCTGGCCCTGCTGGTCACACCGTTTCTGATACAAGCCAAGATGCCGTTGGCCTTCTTGGCCACCTGGGCCCCTGCTGGCTCATGTTCAGTCACTGTCAACCAACACCCCCAGGTCCTTCTCCTCCAGGCACTTTCCAGCCAGACTTCTCCTAGTCTGTAGCTGCTCAGGGTTGTTGTGCTCCAAGTGCAGAACCCGACAGAATGATTCTGTCGCGACAGCGGGGCCCGGGGACAGCCGGGCCAGGCAGTGAAAGGGCAAGAGGTGTGCTCAGGGGGACAGCGCGTACCCGCCGCCACCTGCCAGAGCATCGGAGACTACCATCAGCCCCAGGCCAAGAGACAGCGAACTACAATTCCCAGAATTCCTCGCGACAGCAGTGCCCCTCCACCTTTTGCGCCTGCGCGCCTCAATCGCGTTCTCTCATTGGCCCCCGGCGCTGCCGCCGAACTACACCTCCCAGAGTGCCCCGCGGCACTCGCGCACTCCGCGTGCGTCGTACCAGCCGTCCCTCATTGGCCGCCGGCGCCGCATCCGAACTACAACTCCCAGAGTGCCCCGCGGCAGCAGCGCGCGCCGCGGCCGCCCCACCTCCCTCATTGGCCGCCGGCGCCGCCGCCATTTCGCGCCCTGGCTCGGGGCCCTTCGGCGACGCCGCGCGGTGCGGTGAGGCGGCTCCGCCCCCTCTGCCCGGTGCCACGGCGAGCGGGAGGGCCCGGAGCGTAGAGGCGTAAGGACCCGCCCGGCCATCCAATCGGCGCCTTCGGGCCGACAGCGCCGCCATTCAAGCGGGGAGGGGTGGGGCCGGAGTGGGTCACGTGGGGCGGGTCACGTGGGGCGCGCTCCGCCTATCAGCACGGCGCGGCGCGGGGGCGCCCCGGCTCCCGCCAAATACGAGCGGGACCGGACGGGCCCGGCCTGCTCGGGGCGCGCTCGGCCGCCCCCGGAGGAGCCCCGGGAGCCGCCGCAGGTAGGGCCGAGCCGGGCCTAACCGATCCCCGTGGGTTCCGAGCAGCGCTTGCGGGGTGTGGGGCCTCCCCCGCTAACAAAGGCGGCCCCGCTGCTGCCCCCCCCACCCCCCTCACTCCGCGGCCTGGACGTTGTGACCGGTGGGTGCTCGGTTTCCCTCAGCTCCAGGGAGGTTGTGGGCCTGCGCGGCATCTTCGTGCGGCTCGGCTAGCGGGAAGGTCTCAGGAGTGATGATTTATTGTGTTTTCCCCTCGCAGCCATGGAGTGCAGGGACAAAGCGACTCTGCCTGCGCGGAAGCTCGTGCAAGGTAAGGCTGCAGAGGGAGTGTCTCGCCTGCTGTGGCTTTATCACGCTGGGGAGGTGGCAGGCCTGGCCCTGTGGGGTTTGTTGGCTTTATTGCCCTAGTAAAGCACCCAAAGTGGCTCTTCTGTGTAAATTCCTAATAAAACGCCTTCATATTCTATAGAACCATCGAATAATTTGGGTTGGAAGGGACCTTAAAGCCTACCCAGATCCAACCCTCCTTCATCGGGGGCTCCAAGGCCCATCCAGCCTGACCTTGAACACCTCCAGGGATGGGGCAGCCACAATTTCCCTGGGCAACCTGTTCCAGGGCCTCATGGTGAAGAAATTCTTTCCTATGTCTAGTCTAAATCTGTCCCTCTCCAGTTTATCCCCATTGCCCCTCATCCTCACTCCAAACCTTTGTAAACAGTCTCTTCCCAGCTTTCTTGTAGCCCCTTCAGGTATTGATATATATATTCCCCCCTTCTCCATGTCCCACTGATTTGCGTGATGTGACTAAAATATTTAAATGCTGTCATTTCAGCTCGGCTGCCATTCAAACGTTTGAATCCAGTGCCAAAGGATAAATGTGATGCGGATTCAGAAGTCAAAAAAGTAAAGAGCTCACAAAGCGGTTTTGGTCCAAGTAAGGACTCCTCCCTCGATGTATCGCATGCGTCCTTGGACAATGTGGAGAATGACTGCCAGTTGGATTCAGAGGTGAATTTTACTCCAAAACTTATTAACAGGAAAGGTCCGTTAGACTATTTTATACAGAAAAACACGAAAGGTAACACAAATGAACCTGTCATTGTTATTGACCTGACAAAGGACTCCGAGCACAGACTCGCTGATGCTGTAGGTGGTACTGATTTTGATTCAAAAGCATCTTCATCCATAGCTAAAGCTAACGGCCCGTTAGGAAAAGAGACAAACCAGTCGGGTTGCTTGAATTCCAGTCAGAGCAGCCAAACGGATGATTCGATGGAGACTGTGCCGTGTGAAGCTGTAGCGGATAAACATGAAGGTTTGGTAGATGGAATCCACTCGCGTTCTGGGTTAAGGGGATGTAACAAGATGGGAAACGCGAAGCTAAACCAGAGCGAACTGAAGGATGTAATATTTGAGGGGAAGATGCCTGTGGTGCTTCTGGAGGATATTATGACTGCAAAATCTCCCCAAGTCGCTTCTCTGGATGGGAGCTGTATGTCGGAAAACGAGACCATGGAATCTTCTCATGAAGGAGACTCTGGGCTTACCAACTCCCCGCTAAGCTCTCGCTCCATGAGCTCTCCCGAGTCACAACCTGCTGCAGAAACAAAGAGGAACCCTAGTCCTTCAGCTGCATCGACACCTGTTAGGAAGGTTGGTCTCTTCTTGTTTTGGTTTTTTTTTTTTTTTAAAGCTGTTGCATTATGGATAGGCTGCCTGGTGTCCTGCACTTGTAAGTGAAAAGGATGAACAGCGTAATCACAGTGATTGTGAGAACTGTGCAAAGGTGGTGTTGACTTATTAATAACTGAATTATTGCCCTTTTGGGTCCTTCTATATCTAAAGGATGTACGTTTTGCTTGGTTTGGAGCTGCTGGCGTATTTGCATCGTGTGAATGTAACTTTAAGCTCTGTTACAGGTTCATTTATGGCCTCAAGCTCCGCCAGGGGAGTTTTAGGCTGAACATTAGGGAAAAAAACTTTTCACAGAAAGAGTCATTGGGCACTGTCACAGGCTGCTCGGGAAGGGGGTTGAGTCACCTTCCCTGGGAGGGGTTTAAGGGACACGTGGACGAGGTGCTGAGGGACATGGGTTAGTGATTGATGGGAATGGTTGGACTTGATGATCTGGTGGGTCTCTTCCAACCTGGCAATTCTATGATTCTGTAATTCTATGTTTTGTTTTTTGCAAACTGCCCAAGAACTATGTGCCCTGGGATTTAGCATCTTGGTAGCTGGAGTAAGGACAACGTCCACAAGCGGTTTGGTCCACTAGATGATGTTTCACAACCTCTATTCTATCCTTGATGAAGCTGCTGTAGCTGCTGCAAGAGACAATTACCCTAGTACCAGTCAGTGCAGTCACTTTTCCAGCTCTGAATTCCTGTAGCTGTGGCACAGGAAAAGGTTTAGTACCATAGCTCCAGCAAGAGACACTAAAACACCATGTTTTGTGGTGCTTTATTTAAGGGGAAGCTCCTAGGGACAGTGGCGTCTGTGCAGATGTCTGAAACGCTTGTGTGACTTGAGTCGTTGAGGAATGAACAGATATTTTGGGGGACTCATGAGTGGGGGTCTTGTGCTTTATTGCTCAGCTACATTATTAGAGGGGAATATAAGGAAAGGGGCGAGGGGTGGGTGCTGCCAGAGGTGGAGAAATGAGTTTGTGGGCCGGGTAAATAAGGGTGAAGTGGGTGGCAGCCTTCCAACTTAGGCCCTTTTGAGCCTTTTGAGAAAGGTTTTAATCAATTATCCACAGCGGTTTAAGGAGAAACTGTCTCACAGATGAAGAAAAGCTTCAGTGGCCTGGAGGAGGCCTGGATGAGTCAGCTGGGGCTTGGAGCTCACGGTGTGACAGGTCTTCTGTGTCTTTACCGCCTGCTTATCGGGAAAGATGATTGGTTCTTGTTCTGTTGAAACATGCAATATTTGTCTCTAAAATAAATACATAAAATCAGGCAGGCATGAAGTGTTACCAGCGTTGCAGAGCAAACACACACAAAAAAAAAAGGATTTGACTCCTAATGTCACGTGATAATGCAAACAAGTTATTGATTTCCTGTGGCGTGAAGTGAGGTGGGAACAGCTCGTGTGCTGCTTGCCAGAACTTGAAGCCCACACCTCGACCTGTGTGGCTGTCCTGGCGTGTTTCTTTTCCTACAGCTCTGATAGACTAAAGCTCCTGGTTGGAAGAACTCCTGTGTCAAATACAGAATCTCCTGATGCAGCTTTGCACTGTGTAAGCTGAAATATCTATGAATATAGAAAATAAAGCAATCGGTCTGTGCTGGCCTCTTAATCTGTGCTGAAATACTGACAAATTCAGCCTTTAACCAGTATGAACAAGTGCTCTTAAACAGAAAATGTCTTCCCCCCCATAAATAACTTTAAGAAGTGTGGAGTGTGACCTCTTGGAAACTTGGGGTTGATACCCTGACGTGAGTGGAAGAGCAAGAGGGCTGTGATGACCCATATTTGAATGTTTCTTCTTCTAATAGTTCAGAAAGTTACAGTTTAATATCATAGGAAGAGTAGATGGTAGGATGGAAAAAAAAATAAAAGAATTGAACTTGAAAGAAGTGGTTTTACTGCGATGTTCTTCCTTGTGCTCTCCTGGTTTGGAGCAGCTCTAACTTCTGCCTGTGATGTTCCCTCTTTAGAACTGTAAAGACTTGTTTGTGCAGAACTTGGTGACACCAGGTTTTAATGTAAACTGAAATATTATGGATGTTCAGGCTGAAATATAAATCTGTGAGCTGAGATCTGCTTGAGCTCTCCTTCAGGGCCCTGTACTGAAGGGATACGTAAGCTGAATATACTGACCCGCAAGAAAAATGCGAGTATTTTTCAGCTGATGTTACTCTTCTTGTAATAGTTCTGCTGCCTCGTGGAATGGGAATGATGTGGATCTCTTAAAACTCGCGTCTTGTTGTTCCAGGTATCTCAGAAATGCCACAGAAGTTCAGCGGAGAAGGAGAAGCTGAGATTGCAAAGAGTAAGGCATTTTCACTGACCTAGAAAGTTAACCTGCTGTGCTTTTGCCTTGAATAGTAAGCAAAACCCTTTGAGTTTCGTCTTAGGCCGCTTGGAACGTTTCCCTTCATGGTGCTCCTCATTGATGAATGTGGAAGAACCTTAATGCATGCAATTCAAGTACTTAGCTCCTTCCAGAGCTTCTTAATTCATATGTAATGAAGTGTGTGTGGCCTGCGCTGCTTTTCTGTGCGCTTGGGCAAGAGATTAAGAACCTGCAAGTGCCGCTGACTGCTGTCAAATTGCTTTCGAGGGCTTTTTCCAAGCCCTTCCTGAGAGGGCAGGAGCAGACGAAGGGGACAGATACAAGTGAAACCTCCCAGAACCTTCTTTTTAGGCTTGGCTTCTGTTTTGTTGTTCTTACCCTTCCCTCTTTTAACTGCAAAATGGGGCTCTGCTCTTCGTTAATACATCAGGGAGATGGGCCTGGTCCTTAGGGCTCGCTGACTGAACAGAACTGCTGGCTCTTGCTGCTGGAAAGCCTCGTGTGCCAGTCCCTGTTTGCTCAAACGCCACCTGCCAGCAGGCTCTGTTCCCCAACAAAATGGCAGTGCCATAATTTTGCTGTCCGGGCTGCTTTCAGTCATCAAATGCTGAATTTAAAAGAGGCTGATGGATCACGGGGAGCTCTGCATGAGTGGGCTTCACCTGCTGAAAAACTGGGTGATATTTAGCTGCACTTGGGAAGACCTGTGCTTGTGAATTGTTATTGTTCTTCTGAGTAGCTGGTTTATCAAGCTGGGGGTTGTGGTGTGTTTTGTCAGCTCTGTGTGGTTGAGCCTGCTCCCGAGCCGCTTGTTTTTTACAGTGCCCCATATAGAACTGCAATCTGTTGTGTTCTGCCGTTCTAAATATACGTTAAAAATAGCAGTAATGTGAGGGAGAGATGAGAATGGAAGCTTTATTATGCTAAAAATTAAATAACCCTCCCCGTCCCTGCCATTTGCTTCACATCGTTTCCCAGACTACCTGGTAGATTTTCGCTGCTGACTGTGACTCAGCTCTGACAAGATTGTTGTTTTTAACCGTTGACACAGTTTTAGTCTGTTGGCCGCCTTCCGCGGTTATTTGTGTGCTGTGCCAGGTTCAGTAAATCCCGATGTTTCCAAGAGATTTGAAATAAATAAATAAACTGAAAATACGCTGAAGGTTACCTGTGTATGAGCGGAGATATGACCTGGATTCTCGATGAAGTCACCAGTATCTGCAGCGCAGAGAAGCTCGGTCTTCAATTTGTCATTTTTTTTCATGCAGCCTTGAGGATTTTGGTTGCATCGGGAGGAAGCACCGTGAGCAGCAGCACTTTCAATATAATCGTTCTGCCGTTGTTCCCAAGGTGCCCCTTAAATAAGCTTGGAGAGCCTGGTGCTGCCTGACTGTCTAACGTGGATTAACACGGTGACAACTTTATTGCGAGCTCTAGGTTTTATAAAGCAGCTGCATAATTCAAAGCATGGTGACTTTTATGATTCTATGACTTGTGTTACTGCCTGAGATAGTGAAAACCATCAGGAGATTGAGGAGATTCTGTAGTGACCTTCCCAGTACCTTAAAGGGGCCTCTAAGAAAGCTGAGGAGGGGCTGTTCACAAAGGCTTATGGTGACAGGATGAGGTTCAATGGGTATAAACTGGAAAGGGGCAGATTTAGGCTAGATATTAGGAAGAATTTCTTCTCTATGAGAGTGGTGAGGCCTTGAGGGAACAGGTTGCCCAGAGCAGGGGTGGCTGCCCCATCCCTGGAGGGGTTCAAGGCCAGGTTGGATGGGGCTTGGAGCCCCTGATCCAGTGGGAGGTGTCCCTGCCCATGGCAGGGGAGTTGGAACTTGATGATCTTCAACGTCCCTTCCAACCCAGACTATTCTATGATCCCTAAATCCTTATGGATCTATAATGTGAAATCAGGTCAAATTCACCTTTCAAACTTAAGCCGTGGTGGCCCTATGTTGCTGTGAAAGCTGAGCTGGTGAGGCGTGTATTCCCAGTGAAAGTATTTTGGAAACAATCGGAAATCTTAAGGCAAATTGAAAAATTATGTAGGAAACCTCCTGTGTAATTTTCCACAATGCAACGTTGACAATGAAGATGACTCAGATGTGAAGCAAGTAGAACACAAAGCTTTCCTTGCCGCTTAGAAAATGGAGCTGCCTGCCTTTGTAGAAAAGAACAAATGATGCCTTCAGAGAATCAGCGTGAGGCAGCTCGGGGGCTGAGGCAGCAGGTAGCTGTGCTTAACAACCTTGTGTCCTGTGGCAGCTGGAAACGATCCTTCAGGTCAGGCACTGGGTGAGTGCAAGGATTTGACCCGGTAGCTCAGCTGAAGAAATAAAGTCCTTATTTCACTTGAGTTTTTATGCCGATAGCCGTTTGCTGTGTGCAGTGAGAACTTGCTTAATGGCTTCTTTCTGAACCAGGATCAGGAGCGGGCAGACAAGCTGCAGAAGCTTCAAGCAGAAAGGGAGGAAAAGGGGCGGCTGAAAGAAGAAGCGAAAGCTGCCAAAGAGCGTGCCAAGGAGGAGGCGAAGAAGAAGAAAGAAGAAGAGAAAGAGTTGAAAGAGAAAGAAAGGAGAGAAAAGAAAGAAAAAGAAGAAAAAGAAAAAGCTGAGAAGCTGAGAGTGAAGGAGGAGAAACGCAAGGAGAAGCAGGAGGCTTTAGAGTAAGTTGCTTGGGTTCTGCAGATCCTGGGGAATAATGTGTAAGGATGTGAGCACCTCAACTGTCCCTCCTGGAGGTGACATGGGTCAAACAGCTCGTGCCTCTCTGTCCCAGGGTGTATTCTGAATGCATGACTGATTCCTTAAACCACACCCTGGTCTCCGTGGCTCGCAGGGTGACCTGGGTTTGTGATTTGAAATAGCTGAAAAGAGCTGTCATGCTCCACTGAGCGTTCCCTTCATGACCAACGTTGCTTGGACTTGTGCCGTTTGCTGGCACTGGCTGCTCTGTCTGTTGAGGAAGTTGCTTGCAACTTCATAATACCATAAATTCCTTTTCTTGGAGTTGAGGGAAACTTGAAGCAGCACTAGCTGCTTTATGGCTTTAGCAGATCAATATTTGCTCTAGAAGAAATGAAAAGCCTTCTGTATGCTCAACCAAGTATGGTCTTGACTGAATTACAGATTATCTTCTTGCCTAGCAGGATGGGGTCATAGTGAAGGCTTTGGGGCTTCTCACCTCTTCCTCAGTGCAAGTAAACACTGCATGATTTGTGACATGAAAATGAACTTTGTTTTAAAGGGCAAAACTTGAGGAGAAGAGAAAGAAAGAGGAGGAGAAGCGGTTAAGAGAGGAGGAAAAGGTAAATGCTTTATCTAGCCTCTCTTTAAATTCTTCTGGGGTGAACTGATGTTCCTGGCCTTCCTGGCACCCTGCTGACAGCTGTGGTGCTGTTCCCAGCGCGGCTTTTGCAGCCGCTGTGGTTCTCCTGGCAGCGGCCCCTGCCTTGTTGCTTCTTAGGAGTGAGAACATCCATTTGAGATGCAGCCTGTCTGATCTGACCTGGTGCTGCTGTTCCACCAGCTGCGTCATGCGAGTTTCTCAGCTGTTGCTTTTGTACATGCTGATGTCTTTGCTTTTACCTCTTAAAGTCTTTTCTGCACTTGTTTTTTTTAATGCCCGTGGGTGAAGTCTCTGCCTTGCCTTAGCAATGATGCTGGTATCCGCATAGCTGTGGGTTTTGTTCACTTGCAGGAGCTGATAAATGACTGAACTTTATACCTCAGTAGATTTGAAACTGGGTTGCGCATGAGCTCACCTTGAATTATAAGGCCTTGCCCTACCTTTGTGTTCATAATTTGCATTTTCATTCCGATTCCAGCGCATTAATGCACAGAAAGCAGAAATTACGAGGTTCTTCCAGAAACCAAAGACTCCACAAGCCCCAAAGGTGAGGTATTGCTATTCCTCGGTGGTGATTGTCTTTCATTAGTTGTCTTCTAACAAAGACACTGATTTCCTTTATCTGTCCTTTAGAGCCTCCTAGCTGGGCAAATCAGTAGTATTTCTCGCTTCCTAATTTCAAGAGTGTAAAAGATTTAAAACAAGTCTGTGACAGCGTGGAGGCTACAAATCAAATTTGCTCTTTCTTTAGTAAAAAAATGTGCTGCGTTGGCTGGGAAGATCAAGACTCCCCTGAAGATCTGTTAGTCTTGGATAGGAAGGGCTTAACCTAAATCTTCACTCAAACCTCAGCACTTGCTATTGAGGTTTGTTCCGCATCACAAACATGTTGGAACTGCAGTTTCTCAGGTGTTCAGACCCTAATGGCCTCAAGCTCCGCCAGGGGAGATTTAGGCTAGAGATTAGGAGGAAGTTTTTCACAGAAAGGGTCATTAGGCATTGGAATAGGCTGCCCAGGGAGGGGGTTGATTTGCCTTCCCTGGAGGTGTTTAAGGCACGGGTAGATGAGGTCCTGAGGGACATGGTTTAGTGTTTGATGGGAATGGTTGGACTCGATGATCCGATGGGTCTCTTCCAACCTGGTGATTCTATGATTCTAATGATCCTCACTTCATATTTCAGATTCTTGCTGGCTCTTGTGGGAAGTTTGCTCCTTTTGAAATTAAGGAGAACATGGTCTTGGCTCCCCTTTCTCGTATCGCCCCGGATCCAGACTTGGAACAGCTGGATAAGCTCCTGCGCACACAGAGTAGCAATATTTCTTACTTGAGGGATCTTAAGTGTCGTAAACCACGTAAAACTGGACCTACTTTTGTCAGGAGCAGTGCCGACACAGTAAACAGGTTAGTCTGTGTTTTGTGGGGGTTCTTTATATCTTTTTATACAGTGAACTGCAGGATGGTTTTGAGCTAGCCTTAGTCTAATGTTGGAGATGGTGGGAAGACAGAGTTTTTCTTCGAATGCTCATTTCATGTGAGAATAATTTCTGTGGAGAGCATTAAATTGGGATGTGTATTTCCTTCCTTCCGTGCAATGCTTCTCAAATCCTTCCCTGCAGGAAACCTTGCACTTCCAGCAGCTGCCTTCAACACCAAACACCAGTGGCACTTTGTGGTGATTGTCTTTGATAGTTTTAAACAGTAAAGGTACCGGTAGCTAAACTGGAGCTGCTGTAGGGTTGTAGTTAGGGAGGGAGTTGGCTTATCTGGAACCCTTGTTCTTGCTTGCGCTTTGGGAGCAGCTTCTGATGGACTCAGACTCTGAGTTAGAATTGTGGCTGAACAGAAGTGTTCCACGAGATTGTTTTCCTGAGCAGCAGCGGCGTTTTCTGTAAATACTGAAGATGGTGTCGTCTTTTAACAGTGACGTGGTGGTAGTGGATAACTGCAAAACAGATGCTGTTCCAGAAAGGGGGAAGTTCGGTCGAATGAAGCTTCTGCAGTTTTGTGAGAATCACCGTCCTGCGTACTGGGGCACGTGGAACAAGAGAACCACTGTGATCCGTCCCAGGAATCCTTGGTTGAAGGACAGTGTAAGCACTTCACAGGCAGCGTCATTGGATTACTGGCTTTCTTTATGCTCTTGAAGTGAATGTGTAGATGTCCGTGTTCACCTCTTCCCTGGGATTTCTGATCCACTTGCGTGTTCCCTCTGGCTGCTGAGCTTTGAAACCCTGAATGGGGGTTGGTGTCGTGCGCTCGAATTATTTACAGAAGTGGCATATTGGTACTTCTTCTAGAAACTACTGGACTACGAGGTAGATAGCGATGAAGAATGGGAAGAAGAGGAACCTGGAGAAAGTCTCTCCCACAGTGAAGGGGTAAGGACTCTGTGTGCCGAAAAAGAGCTTTCTGAACCAATTGCACTTGTTGCTGTAATTTCTAACACGCAGTTTATTTTTAGGATGATGAAGAGGAGGGAGAGGATGAAGATGATGATGATGGGTTTTTTGTACCCCATGGGTACCTATCTGAAGATGAAGGAGTGACAGAAGTAAGTGAACTGGATGTCGCTGGGGTCCTGTCTCTGTTTCAAGTAAATTGTGTAGTAAATATTGGCAGAGGAAGAAAGTGTGTGGCGTTGCCAGGGCTGTAACTCAGATCTGCACAGTTCAGGAGCAGACGTCTGTAGCTCAGGGAACAGCAAAAAGCTGAGTTTAAAAGCTTGTGTTTTCCCTGAAATGGATATGTAGAGTTCTTTCTCACCTGTGGCTTTAGGAGTGCGATCCAGAGAATCAGAAGGTTCGTCAGAAGCTGAAAGCAAAGGAATGGGATGAGCTGATGGCCAAGGGGAAGAGGTTGCATGTTCTACAGTCTGTGAAAATCGGCTGCATCTGGGAAAGCACGGAAAATGACAGCAGCACGAGTTCGGACCTAAAGGTTCTCCAGCAGTTCACCGCGTGCATCCTGGACTCGCCTGTTGCCGAGGAAGAACAGCAGATCGAGAAGTGTAGTAAAAAAAGAGCAAAAGATCAGCAAAGTAAGACCTGAAGGGCTAAATAGTTGTACTTGCGACACTGTTGTGCTCCGTTTTGGAGAGAACAGGTTTTTGTGTCGAGTGTCAAACTCTGAATGAGCTGTTTGTGACAAGTCTGAAATCCAAAGTATCTCTGTGAGGGTTCATGGAAAGGAGTTTCTGCCATTGCATCCAGTACGGCCCTGGTTATACTCTCAAACCCTGGCTTTATTTCTGAGATTGTCTAGAGCAAAAAGGACTTCAGTAGACTCCAATTTAGGACCTGCTTATGGGAGGTGATTGAGCCCATTGACCTGTAATTTGTGTGACCGGTTCAGTCCCTGATTCGTACAAGGATACGAATGATGTACATGAAGGCTGGAACAGGGTTGAAGCTTTCACTTCAGGGAGTCACTGTTACTGGGGGGGGGGGCTTTTCTACATCAAATTTAGCTCCTGTCGCAATCCCACATGTAAAATTAATCCCACCCTGTTTGTTGACTCCCTGGAGCATGCGTTCTGATAGGTTATGTCAGAGTAGCTTTTCTTGACCTTTAAACAGTTCTTCCCCCACAACTTTTGCACGTCCTTTTTCTCCGCAGTCCTTGGCCAGCTTCTGCCGCTGCTGCACGGCAACGTGAATGGGAGCAAAGTGATCATCCAGGAATTCCAGGAGTGCTGCCGGCAAGGACTGTTTGGTGACGTGAGTGCAGCCGCCAACTGTAGCGACACGAGTCCCGTGAGCCCCAACACCTCCCGGCCGCAGACGCCTGTTGGCGAGGACAGTGGCGTCCCTTCCAAAGCCAGGCTAAAGCGAATCATTTCGGAGAACTCTGTGTACGAGAAGAGACCCGAGTATCGGATGTGCTGGTACGTCCACTCGGAGGTGCTGAAGAGTTTTGATCAGGAGCATCTCCCTGTCCCTTGTCAGTGGAATTACGTCACGCAGGTCCCTTCCTCGGGGAAGGAGGAGGGTGGCAGCGTGCCAGGCGCGACCGTCTTGCAGACCACCCCCATGCCGGTCAAGAGGAAGCCCACCGGGAGCATGTCCATCACCAAATTCATGAAGAGGCCTCGGGATGCTGAACAGGTGAGTTCTTGTGCTCTTCCCCCAGTGAAGAACTATGAAAATACGCAGCCATGTGTCTTCAGCAGCCGAGCGTCCTGGCACGCCTCCCAGGTTGGCCCAGCTCTGCAATCAGCAGAGTCAAAATATTAATCCTCAGTTCTTCGTACAAAAAGCCCCTTTTAGTGGGGGAAGGACTCTAAAGGGATGGGTTTCTTTTGTCTCCCCAGCTTGCGTTGCCCGTTCCATTTGAAATGTTGCTCTCCTGCTGTTCTTCCTTTTTCTGGTATTTGGCAGCAACTGCATCCAAGCTGTGAATAGGCTGAACGTCTGCTTGGCCTTGGTTTTCCAGCTGTACAGAATTTGTGTGCAGGTTTTTATGTGTGTGTGTAGATGTACACCCTAAGCTGGAGACTTACATCAATTGCACATGTACTGATTAATTGTGGTTCCTACATGCTGCAACTCAACCCATAACAGTCCGTAGAGCCTCCGGCTCATGCGGTCGTACGCAAAGCTGAATTTCAAGAGCTGTTTTAAAAGTATAAAAACTCGTAGAAACAAAAATGGGGTGGATCTGGAGTAGTGGCTGCTGCAGCCCTGAGCTTTGTTGTGCTGTTTGCTTCTGCGTTTCAGGGTGACGAGTAGCTTTAAGAGCTTAATCATCCAAAAGGATGACTTAAAAACATGTGGCTGGTGCTTTAGCTGTGCAGTGCTCTGTCGTGCATTCAAGACAAGGAGGCTTTAGGTCCTGAAGCTTGGTCTTATCTGCTGTTTGCCTCCAAACCTGCGAGTAGGACAGGGTCTGCGCTGTCAGTGGATTTATTCCTTATCCCCTGTGGACTAGGGGCCGAGGAAAGAAGCCCCAGACAAGGCTTTTTATGCTTCTCTTTTCCACTTTGTTCTTGCCATCTTTGGCTTTACTGAAATAAGCTCTACAACGTTCAAGTATTGATGGGGAT
This sequence comes from Piaya cayana, assembly GCA_013389865.1. NCBI lineage: Eukaryota > Metazoa > Chordata > Aves > Cuculiformes > Coccyzidae > Piaya > Piaya cayana. The sequence continues at coordinate 24,143 of WAAB01018241.1, read as the reverse complement.
CAGAGACTTGCGAGAAGCTGTTCAGCCCCCAAACTCCCATCTGCTTGGGTTTTTCTTGCACGCTAAATAAAGGCAGAGATAAAAATCTCTGCTTGGCACCCGCTGGAAATTCTGCTTATAACTGACTGCTCGAGAAGAAATAGGAAAACAAAGGCTTTCAGTAGCACTGTCTCACCAGCCTCTGCAGTCTTTAAAGCTCTCAAAAGCATCTTAAAGCTGCCCCTGTGAGGTTGCAGTGCCACGTGGCTCAGAGAAGAGGTGTCAGAATCCTGAAAGCCTTTCATGCCTGACATCTAAATCAGCACCACTTGGATAGTGAGATCCCATTCTTCCCGACGAGCAAGGCTGGAGCTCGAGGAGAACCTGGAGGTGATTGGTAGGTGAGGGCTGCCAGATTCTCTACCCCTGGCACGTGTTACACTGCCTTGAGCTTGTGCCAGGACTCCTGTAAATGAAGATGCTCTTGAAAGGCTGTGAAGAACCCTGCATTGAAGTGGACAGTGCCTGCACCCGCGTAGAGGGGAGAGAATACTTAATGTGAAAACTGTGACTTCAATGAAAGATGCAAATTTAAAATTTCTTCGAACACCTTGTAGAGGTGGGGACCAGGTTGAGGATTTGAGTTTTTCATTCCACAGTTCCAGTTGGGGGGCAAGAAAAGACAACCCAGAAAACTCATAGCTGTTCAGTGCTGGGCAACTGCAGTTTGTATCACTCCCTGTGTTTATTTTCTTGATTCAAAATGAGTAGTTTGAGCTGTTCCCATAGCAGAAAACAGGGTCACCAAGGAACGAACTGTCACTGCTCCCTAAATAGAAGCTGACTGGCAAAGGTGAGGAAGAGTCAGGGGGAGAAAACGCTTCCAACTTGACAAGCAAAAGTAATTTTCCATCTTCAGAAGGAAGAAAGCATCCAAAATAGATGGGGGTGAGGGGGATGATAGATTTCCCTTCCAAAAACCTAACAAAACCGAGTCGGATTTCACTTAAGGCTTGAACTGATTTTTTGATGCGTAGGGCTGCTCATCGGGTTGTGTAACAGTGAAACATCTCGGAGCAGAAGCCTGGCATCCTTCCTCCTGTACATACCACTGCAGATGAGGCCTTTTATCCCAAATTAGTCTCTTGAAGCTGGGGTTGCTTATTTTTCTTCCCTACAAATATGCCCAACTGATCGAACATTGCTCTGTGAGAAGCACCTGCTCTAGTCCTCTGTGCTGTCTCCCATGTTAGCACCCTCAGCTTGTTCTCACACAGCCGCTACCTGTGTTTTCTCCCTTAAGGCTGAAGCTGCGGAGCTGGATGGATTTCAGGCAGACACCGAGGAAGATGAAGATGACGACTGCATGATTGTGGACATACAGCCCTGCAAAGGTGGGAACGTAAATCAACTGCAGTCTCCTGGCAGCCACTTGCTCCCAAGGGGAAGGTGCAATGGAGAGGGAACGGCCTGTGGCTGAACCTGGGTCGCTTTGTCTGCCAGGCTTTCACCCAGCCTCGTGTTTTTCTCTGGGTGTTTTATTGTGCGTACATCTCTGGGTTTGTGTTTTATTCCAAATGCTTCTTTGCTATTTCTGCTCTTCTCTAGCCTGCTCCTAACTTTTCTCCCCTGCTCCCTCCAGAACATAGTGCTGGTGACTGGTGTTTGGCTGCCAGTGTTACCTTTTTTTCTGGCAACAGAGGTGAACACTGGGGCCAGGATCAGATCCACTTGCTACGGGTGAATGTTGCAGAGCCAGGCTGGTCTCTGGTGCATGTGTGCTTGTGTCCAGAGACCTTCTGGGACTGGTGAGGACTGGATTGTAACTCCGCTCTGCTGCCTTCTTGAAGTTTTAGGTGCTTGCTGAATTGTCTGAAGGGAATAACGATTGGATAACATCCGAGCCCTCAGGTGTTTGACAGGGAAGGGCTCTGATCAACACTCCTCTAGAATCTAAGCAGTTGCTTACATTTGCATCCTAGTTATCCCTTGCAGAAGAGCTTTCAAAGCTTTACTGCTATAGTCTTTCCTTTCAGGCTCTGGATTCAGAAACTGGGATGAATAGGCAGAGTGGCTCCTTTTATCTCAGTGAGGTTTTTAACTGTACGTGCTTGATCATACAGATCAAGGACTTGACACTAACTGCATGATGTGCATTCGGCTTCTTTTAAACTGCTTTCCAAACTTCTGAGCCCTTTCTTACTGCTCTCACAATACAGCTCTTCCATAATGCTACAGGCATAAACAGGAATTAAGGAAAGAGGTGGTTTTGTGTTGAGAGCTACTCTAATGGATAGATAAGGGCTCATGTATTCCCAAAGCCTTGAATTTTAGGGAGTGTTTGGCTTGTCCTGGGCATATCTGGGGTCTCTCTGTCTCTGCTGGTGCTTCATTCCTCCTTTTGCCACCTCCAACAGCTGCTTGACTAAGTTTTCATTTAATCATAGAATCACTAGGTTAGAAGAGACCCATCGGATCACTGAGTCCAACCATTCCCATCAAACACTAAACCATGTCCCTCAGGACCTCGTCTACCTGTGCCTTAAACACCTCCAGGGAAGGCGAATCAACCACCTCCCTGGGCAGCATATTCCAATGCCTAATGACCCTTTCCGTGAAAAACTTCCTCCTAATCTCTAGCCTAAATCTCCCCTGGCTTGAGGCCATTCCCCCTCGTCCTGTCCCCTGTCACCTGGGAGAAAAGCCCAGCTCCCTTCTTTCCACAACCTCCT
>WAAB01018241.1:1274-14861 GCA_013389865.1 Piaya cayana | reverse complement strand
TCTTCTCCAGCCCCTTCCCCAGCTTCGTCGCTCTCCTCTGGACTCTCTCCAGAGGGGTTCGGACCAAGCCCGGCCCGGGGAACCGAGAACCGGCCCCGCTCCTACCCCGAGTCGCGGCTGCCGGCCGGCCCTTGCCCCTCAGCTCCATCCTCGCCAGCGCCGCCGCCGCCGCCATCTGCGCCTCGTCCGTGGGGCCCCGGCGGGGCCGCGGGGCCGCCTCGGCCTTCGGCTGCTCCTTGGGGACCCTGCGGGGGGGACACGGAGCTCGGGAGCGGGGGGGATACGGGGGGGTGGGGGACCGGTAGCGGGCGGCAGCCGAGCACCGAGGAGCCCCCTCACCACACACACACCGTACCGGGACGGCTCCGACAGCTTCTGCCCCGGCCCCGCGGACTTGAACTTGAGGTCGGCCTTGAGCTCCTGGAAGAACTTGCGCATGGCGGCGGCCCCGGCCCGGCGGAAGGGGCGGAACCCCCGGGGCGGGGAGAGAGAACCGCGAGAGCGGGGAACGGGGGAGAGGGCGGGGAGAGCGGCCACAGGGGGAGGGCTGGGGGTGAGAGGGGAGATAGGAGCCAACAAGGAGCACTCACAGCCCAGAAACCAACCATGTCCGGGGCTGCATCCAAAGCAGCGCGGCCAGCAGGGAGGGAGGGGATTGTGCCCCTCTGCTCCTCTCTTGGGAGACCTCCTTGTGTCCAGTTCNCAGTGCCTGAAGGGGCTACAAAAAAGCTGGGGAGGGGCTGTTCACAAAGGATTAGAGTGACAGGATGAGAGGCCATGGGGATAAACTGGAGAGGGGCAGATTTAGACTGGACATAAGGAAGAAATTCTTCTCTATAAGAGTGGAGAGGCCCTGGCCCAGGTTGCCCAGAGCAGGGGTGGCTGCCCCATCCCTGGAGGGGTTCAAGGCCAGGTTGGATGGGCCTTGGAGCCCCTGATCCAGTGGGAGGTGTCCCTGTCCATAGAAGGAGGTGGAACTGTATGATCTTTAAGGTCCCTTCCAACCCAAACTCTTCAATGATTCTGTGATTCTATTATTTGGGCCGAGCACACTGAGACCAGGACTGGGGCCACACAGAGGGGGATGCAGGACTGGTGATGCCACAGGGGTCGTGGGCTGCCCAAGATAGGCACAGGGATGGCTGGGACGTGCCAAAGCCAACCTGGGCTCAGTGAAACCAGCAAGGGAACACAGCATGGAATAGAGCACAGCCTGGGATAGGGCACAGCCCAGGAATTGGCATAGACTGGGATACGGCACAGCCCAAGATGAACAAGTGCTCACTTGCAGGGCAACACGGACACTCTCAGACCTTCACTGGAGCTGCTGGCTCCCTGGCACTCCTTACTTCACAAATTCCCTCCCGCAAAGCCCAGAGAGTTCACCCTCATCCCCAAAGCCCTGGGTGCATCCTCATGCTGCAGTATCGCACCAGATGCTGCCTGTGGTTCATAGTCATAGAATCATTTAGATTGGAAAAGACCTTTATAACCATCGAGCTTGTCCCCTCTCACCTCCCCCCTGGCTGCAATCGTCCTAGAAATGATTTCTCCTCAGAGCAGTTTGTGTTTTGCTCTCTCCTGGCTCTTGCGGGGTGCTGGGAGCCCATTCAAATTTCCACGACCCCGCAGAGAAACCAGACTGGGATAAAGCCAGGTCTGACTCCTGGCTCTGTTTTCCTTTGTCTGAGCTGAGTTGAGCTCAGGGTTTAAAAGCAAAGGAGGGTGAGTAGGCCTGACCCAGGATGCTCTTGCTGGTGGCCCCGTCACACCCCCGAACCCTCCTTGGCTACAGGGATGGGGCTCAGTCCCTCACTGCAGAACCTGACCCACATCCCACAGCCTCAAACCCTCCCTCCCTGCAGACCCTGACCCGCATCCCGCAGTCTCCAATCTCCCTGCAGCCTCCTGTCTCCCTGCATCCTGCATGCCCCCATCCCACATCCCTTCTCCTACCATCCTCCAGCTGCCCCTCTCCCTTCATCGCATAGAATCATTTAGATTCCCCTATCCCTTCTCCTCTCCCCTATCCCCTCTCCCTCATCCCCTCTCCCTCCATCCCAAACCCCCTCTCCCCTGATCCCTTCTCTCCTCCATCCCTTCTCGTCTCCCCATCCCCTCTCCCTTCATCCCCACTCCCCATCCCCTCTCACTCATCCCCTCTCTCCCCCATCCCATTCCCTCCCCCTCCATCTCCTCTCCCCCCATCCCCTCTCCCCCATCCCAAATCCCCTCTTCTGCCATCCCCTCTTCCTCCATCCCTCCATCTCCTCTCCCCCCCATCCCCTCTCCCCATCCCAAATCCCCTCTCCCCTCCATCCCCTCTCCCCCCCTCCCCTCACCCCCACCCTCACCCCCCTCTTCCCCCATCCCCGCTCCCCCATCCCAACTCCCCTCTTCTGCCATCCCCTCTTCCTTCATCCCTCCATCTCCTCTCCCCCCATCCCCTCCCCCCCACCCCCAAACCCCCCTTCCCCCCTCCCCCCCTCCCCCCTCCCCTCCCCCCCCTATCCCCCCTTCCCCCATCCCCTCTCCCTCATCCCCTCTCCCTCCATCCCTCCATCCCCTCTTCCCCCATCCCCGCTCCCCCATCCCAACTCCCCTCTTCTGCCATCCCCTCTTCCTTCATCCCTCCATCTCCTCTCCCCCCATCCCCTCCCCCCCACCCCCAAACCCCCCTTCCCCCCTCCCCCCCTCCCCCCTCCCCTCCCCCCCCTATCCCCCCTTCCCCCATCCCCTCTCCCTCATCCCCTCTCCCTCCATCCCTCCCCCCTCTCTCCCCTCTCCCCTCCATCCCCTGTCGCCATTGGCGGAGGCCCGGGAGCGGCGGGCCGCGGGCCCAACAGGCGGGGTGGGGCGGGACATCCTGCTCGGCCGCCCCGGAGCCGCCCCGGCTGGGCCTGCCCGCCCGCGGCCGCCATGCCGCACAGCTTCAAGCCCGGGGACCTCGTCTTCGCTAAGATGAAGGGCTACCCGCACTGGCCGGCCCGGGTGAGACCCGCACCGCGACGGGGACGGGGACCCGCGGCGGCTCCTGGCCCCGCACGGGGGTGGGGACCTGCTGTTGGGGTGGGGAACCCGCGCCGGGGTGAGGACCTGGTGTCGGGATGGGGACCCACATATTGATGGGGACCCTGCACCGGGATGGGGAACCCGCACCGGGGTGAGGACCTGATGTTGGGACGGGGACCCGCACCAGCTCCTGACCTGCACTGGGATGGGGAACCTGCACCAGCTCCTGACCCACACGGTGATGGGGACCTGGTGTTAGGATGGGGACCTGCACCAGGACAGGGACATGCACCAGCTCCTGACCATCATGATGATGGGGACCTGGTGTTGGGATGGAGAGCCACATATTGATGGGGACCCTGCACTGGGATGGGGACTCTGCACTGGGATGGGGACCCACACAGTGATGGGGACCCGCACTAGCTCCTGACCATCGTGATGGTGGGGACCTGGTGTTGGGATGGAGACCCACATATTGATGGGGACCCTGCACTGGGATGGGGACCAACAGCGGGGTGAGGACCTGGTGTTGGGATGGGGACCTGCACCAGGATAGGGACATGCACCAACTCCTGACCATCATGATGATGGGGACCTGGTGTTGGGATGGGGATCTGCACCAGGATGGGGACGTGCACCAGCTCCTGACCTTCAGGGGGATGAGGACCTGGTGTTGGGATGGGGACCTGGTGTTGGGATGGGGACCCGCACTGGGATCATAGAATAGTTTAGGTTGGAAGAGACCTTAAAGCCTAGCCAGTTCCAACCCTTTGCCATGGGCAGGGACATCTCCCACTGGATCAGGGGCTCCAAACCCCATCCAACCTGGCCTTGAACCCCTCCAGGGATGGGGCAGCCACCCCTGCTCTGGGCAAGCTGGGCCAGGGCCTCCCCACTCTCATGGTGACAGAGCCCCTACACTGGGCTGGGGACCTAGTGTTGGGATGGGAACCCTGCACTGGAATGGGGACCTGCAGCAGGATGGGGACCCGCAGGCAGAGCCTGCACCGAGGTGGAGGTGCCATAACAGTCCATGTTCCGAGATGGGGCTCCGGGAAGGGAATGGGGTGTCCTGTACCAGAACGGGGGACCCCACGTCAGCACCTATGCTGGGATCAGGGCTCCGTACCGGCACAGAGACCCCGTACGGTATCTGTGCTGGGAATGCCGTGCTGGGATTGGGTCCTGCACTGGGACAGAGGGTCCCACACCAGCACCCACACCGGGGTGTCATCCCATGAGCGGCACCCGTACCAGGATGGACAAACCCGACCTAAGATGGGGGTTCAGGACTGGAATTGGGATCCTGTGCTGGCACCAGTACCAGGGGAGGATCTCACACCAGGCTGGGGGTCCTGAATTGGGCCCTTCGGCGAGGAGTAGAGGGTGTCCTCTGTGCCTGGCAAGGGATGGAGGAGACCTGGGGTACCTCTCCCCAGGAGGGGGTTTGACAGCCACATGCAGGGGTCCTGGGCTCCTGTCCTGTCCCGGTGGCACCCTGAGTCCTGCATCCAGGGGAGACCCTGCCCCGCTTGGGGCAACCGCATGGGGCCTCAGCCCTGCATCATCTCTCAGGACCCCTGACCTGAGGACCCTCACTCCTGCTGGGGTGACCCGTGCCACCCCCTGCCCTGCTGCACCCGAGGACTCTGGTGCTCCAAAAAGTCCTCTGTGCACCCTGACCCCACGGCAGAGTCCTACAGGGGTCCTGCCTTTCACCCTCCAACCTTACCCTCTGGGGACCCCCGTTACCCTTCCAGCTCCCACCCTGGACATCACCCACCCTGGACATCACCCACCCTGGACATCACCCACCCTGTCTTCTCCTGCTGCGGTGGGAACGGAGCTGGAGTCCAGGGCTCTGTCTGGGACAGGGGAGACACATGGTGGGGATAAAACCTCGGTGTGACGCGTGCCGGGGAGCTGCGGCTGAGCGAGGAGCAGGACTGGGGGCTGACTGCACAGTTCAGGGGTGCGGATGGGGTGTTGGAGCGTGCGTGGTGATGGGGGACGACTGTTCCTGCCGGCTGAGTGATGGTGTTGTGGTGCCTGGAGGAGACCTGGAGGAGCAGGATATGCTCGCTGGGGAAGCGCGGGGCGGCTTGGAGGCTCAGACAGGGTCTACGATGGTTTCTGTCAGTGGCTGAAGTGAGAGGTTCGTCTGCCGAAGGTGTCTGATGGGAAGAGACTGGCAGGTGGAAACCGTGTGGGATCGGGCCAGCAGGTCCTGGGGAGGCTCGGGGTGCCGGAGACAACGATGCTTGGCTTGGCTGCACCAACACCGTGAGATCTAGGATGCCGTCCCTGCCGTCCTGGGGCACTGTCGTGGCTGACCTGGTGCCGAGAGGACTTGGTCCTTCCAGGAGAGCCCTCGCACTCCCGCCATCTGCAACCCCTCCTGCTTTAGCTCGCTTGCTTTTTCTGGGGAACGCTCCCCCTGCCTTGAAGACTCCCCAGCACGCGGGGCAGCCCCTGCACACCCTGAGGCTCCCACCCGCGCCTCTGCCCGCAGCCCAGACCACGTGGAGCAGACAGACGGGCGCTGGAGCCGGCGTGTGGCAAGAAGACGGGGTGACCGGGGTGACCCTCTGGCAGCGGGGCTTGTCCTGCGGCCGGTCTCCAAGCCAGGAAGGACCCTCAGGTCGCCCCGTTGGAGCAGTCGCCCTCCACCCCAGGCTGGAGGGGGCTTGGCTCGGGTGGCGGATCTCTGGGGAGTAGCACAGGGCCCGCTTTTCCCTGGGCGTTGAGCCTGGTGGTGGAGAGACGACCTCACGCTGAGCTGTAGCCGTAGAGCATCCGTACCGGATCCCTTCTGTTGCTCTTCTAGAGATCTTTCGCTGGGCCCTGACGCCGCAGTGGGACTCTTGTGCGTAGCAAAGTCCCCGTCTAGGTGCTTTCTTGCTGTGCTTGCCTCCCAGCGGGTGCGGGTGCCAGAGGCCGACGCTGCTAGCCGGGGCTGACGTGCCTTGCAGAGGACGTGCTCAAGCCGCTCTCTCTGACCACCTCCTGCTTTGGGTTTCCTTTCAGATCGATGACATCGCGGATGGTGCTGTGAAACCCCCACCGAACAAGTACCCCATCTTCTTCTTCGGCACCCACGAGACGTAAGCGCTGCCTCACTCCCCTCTCTGGGCTTTGCCCTGCTGCCTCCGCTCCGGACTCACCTCTGCTTTGTTTCTCTCCAGTGCCTTCTTGGGCCCTAAAGATCTCTTCCCTTATGAAAAATATAAAGACAAATATGGGAAACCAAACAAGAGAAAAGGCTTCAACGAGGGATTGTGGGAAATCCAGAACAACCCCCACGCCAGTTACAGTGCCCCTCCGGTGAGTGCGGGCCTCGCGTGGCAGGGGGCAGTGAGGATACGGCCCCTCCACCTCTCCTTTTCTCCGAGTCGCTCTCCTCCTTTTGCTTTTGCTCCTCGTTGCTACGGTGCCTACACGCTTCCAGGCTTGCAGATCGGCTTTCTCAGGGTTGAAGTAGCTTCCCTTCCCTACCCTCTCTCTTCCCGAGGGAGTTGGCCCTCCTCCTCCACCTCTTCTGGGAGCAGACGCCTTCACCTGCCTTCGAGGTGCAATCAGGGCCGCGCTTTGTGCTGTTTAGCCAAAACCAGCGAGGATTTTGTTGTCCGAGCGAGAACTTGAGGCTTGCTTTTCCCTGCACGTGGACTGGTGGGCACTTCTCCTCTTCATCCGTTTCTCGAGGTCCTGAGTCAAAAGCTGCTGGGTCGCTCCTTCCCGCGGGCTTCGGAGCAGGCCGGGAGATGGCTCTTTGCTGTCGGTTGCTTGCGTGGGTGTTTTGTAACCGTAATTGTGTGATGCGATTTATTGTATAGCGATCTTCAAAGAAGCCGTCCAAAGCAGCTTCATAGGCAGTTGGTCTGAAGAGGCAGAGGAAGGAAGGTGTTTTAAGGTGAGCTCCGAGTTGGAGGTGGTCTGGCGGTAGGCGAGCTCAGCAGTGGTTTGAGTAGCTGCGGGAGATGGTTTGGACCCAAGACCTCAGGCGTAGCGTGAGGTGAGAGCGTGGAGATGCTTGGAAACCTGGAGAACTTCAGCTTATTGGGCGGGAGCTTGGAGATGGTGAGGGAAGCGGCACCTGCTTTGTCCGGAGACTTACCAGGAGTGGTAAGAAACGTGTTGGTGACGGGCTTGCTGTGCCAGCGGTGACCTGGTGGGTCTTTTCCAACCTGTTGATTCTATGATTCTACTGAGCTGATACCAATGGCCTTAGCAAGGCTGAGGGTTCACCAGCACCAATGGCCAAAATGCCTGGAGGAGCAGAAGAAGAGACTGAAGTAGAGATCTTCTTTTGATTTTGAGACCTAAACGAAGCGAGATACCAGGAACAAAGGACAAGGAGAGGCTTTCCAGGAGCAAAGCTCCAGCACTGGAAGACTCCTGCCTCTGGGAAACCCCTTGAGTGCAGTGTCTTTGCATGAGGAACCTATGAGTGAGAAGCCAGGAGACCTTCCCGACGTGGGAGTGAGGGAAGAGGATGCAGGACATCAGCTGAGAAGAGCGGTGGCCGCCACACTGGACTGGTGAAGCCATCTGAGGAAGAAAAGGCCTGGTGCATGCTGAGGACTTGTGGCCGTCCCACCAGTGGATAATGTCCATTCCCTGATGCAGGAGGAGAGGCTGAACCGAGACATCTGAGCCCGGCTTGTCTGGCGCTGTTAGAGCAGAGAAGGGCTGGGGTCTGCTCCCCCTGTGGGGCTCTCACCGCGGGGCTTGTCCAGGGGTCTTCAGCAGAGCATGAGGATGGGGAGAGAGGGAAGAGGGACAGCAGTGACCGATGGAAGCTGAGCTGGGGGATGCAGAGGGAACGCTGGTGGTGCATGAGGGGATTTGGGAAGGGGCTGCAGGGGAGTTAGAAGGTGAGCTGAGCGTCCTCGCTGAAGGGCTGGTCACATTGTCCCTCTGCCCCAGAGCCACGCAGCAGGGTTCTGTGCTGGGAGGGGAGGCTGCCCCACGCTCCTCTGCACGAACACCTCTGCTTGGCGCTGCCACCCGTCGCTTGTCACCCTTTTGTGCCCCTTTTCCTCCGCCCCCCCCCCCGCCCCCGAGATGGCACAAGCCCCTCGTGGTGATAACACAGCTCTTGTCTCCGCTGTCTTTAGCCTGTGAGCTCCTCAGACAGCGACGTTCCCGAGAATGACCCGATGGGGGGAAGCGACGCAGGTGACGATGAGGAAGACGCTCCCATGGCCGCGGTCGCCACAGAGAAAATGGAAAGCGATGAGGACTCGGATCGAGGCAGTGACCACAGCGGGCTCAAGCGCAAATCGCTGCCTATGAAAGTGAGTGTGGGCTGAGGTGGGGCCACTCAGAGGGGACAGGAGGGTGCTTTGGTCCAGAGGTTGTGGAGAGGAGGGAGCTGGGCTCTTCTCCCAAGGGCCAGGACGAGAGGGAATGGCCTCAAGCTCCACCAGGGGAGGTTTAGGCTGAAAATTAGTAAAAAAATTTTCACGGAAAGGGTGATTGGGCACTGTCAGAGGCTGCCCAGGGAGGGGATTGAGTCCCCTTCCCTGGAGGGGTTTAAGGGACGGGTAGACGAGGTGCTGAGGGACATGGGTTAGTGTAATGGGAATGGTTGGACTCAATGATCCAGTGGGTCTTTTCCAACCTGATGATTCTATGAAATCCACCCCGGCTAGCGGTGGCAAAGAAGCCAACTTCCTCTGGATTCTCCAGTGAAAAATGGGGTTCAGTGTGTGTTTGAGGGTCTTGAAGTTGTCTCCTCTTGGGTTTGAGACAGTGGGATGGTGGGAGTCTCGGGGTGGTTTCAGGAGCTGTACAGCTTTCCTGGGAGCGTGTGGCTGCTCTTGCAGAGCCAGTTGGGAAGAGTTGCGCAAAGGCCCTTCCCAGCCAGCGTTGTCTCTCTGTGGTGGGTGGAAGTGTGATGAGCTTCTCTCACTGCCTGGCTTCTTGCGCAGCAGATGCCGGTGGCAAAACGGCCTCGGAAATCCTCCAGTGACCTGGATCAGGGCAGCCCCTCCATGACAGAAGAGGAGAACTCGGAGTCGTCTTCTGAGTCAGAAAAAAACAGCGATCAGGTGAGCGGGTTTTGCGATATGCTTGCCTGGAGGCTGGCAAGGCGGTGAGGGCTGCAGGGAGACCGGCGCTGTCTGCAGGGGTGGTGGCTGAAGGAAACCTGAGTGGCTTGTGAAAACATCATGAGACTGTGTCCCATTTCTTCATCTCTGTTTTCCTTCAGGATTTCACTCCTGAGAAGAAGCCAGTGGCCAGGGCTCCCCGGAGGATGCCGGCGGCGGGGAGGAAGAAGAAGGTAAAAGACCCCTCATCTGCGGAAGCTGGCAGGGAGGCTGGGTTCTGTGCTGCTGGAGGGGGGAGCAGGGCTGGCAGGGCTCTGCCGTGGGCTGGATGTAGGTGGAGTGCTAGGAGAGACTTCGCTGATGCCTCAGCGACCCGGTTGTGGCCTGTGCTGCCGAGTTTCGGGGCACGTTGCTGAGCCGCCGCTACCCTCCCAGTCCAGCTCTGCTTTGTGCCTGCAGAAAGTGGAGTCCGGCTCCGACTCCGACTCCAAAGTGGACTCGGATTCAGAAATGGGAAACGTGACTGTGGATATGACCAAGTCGGACTCCAACTCTGATTCAGACTCGGACGTGTCTGTGAAGAGGGCTCCACGGGGCCGGAAGCCAGGTAACGCCAAGGGAGCTGCTTCTACCACTGCTGGCGTCCTCGGGTCCCCTGAGGCTTTGGGGTCCCCTTTCTGTTGTGGACAACTTCCAGCCCATCCCTAAACCCCTGATTTGGGGCTGTTTTAACAGAGGGGCAGCCAGAGCTCCTGCTGAGCTTCTCCCCATTGTCTTGCAGCGGAGAAACCGCCTCCCAAGCCCCGTGGCAGGAAGCCGAAGCCCGAGCGTGTCCCAACCAGCTCCAGCAGCGACAGGTGAGGTCCACGGGGATACAGTCACTCTTGGGGCTGAGCTGGAGGGGAAGGGTCCCCCTCTGTCCCTCTGCACGCGGTGTCTGAGTGTGGTGTGTCTTTTGCAGTGATAGCGATAGCGATGTGGATCGCATCAGCGAGTGGAAGAGGCGGGATGAAGAGCGACGGCGGGAGCTGGAAGAGAAGAGGAAGAGGGAGCAGGAGGAAGAGATCCGTCGACTCCGGGAGCAGGAGAAGGAGGAGAAAGAGAAGAGGAAGGAGAAAGCAGAGAAGGGCGAGGAGGCGCACTCGGACTTGGACAGCAGCGCAGAGGATGAAGTGGCCAAAAAGGGCCGGAAAGGTCGGGGCAAAGCCCCATCCTCCTCGGACTCTGAGCTGGAGCTGGAGAAAGAGGTGAGTGTAGAGCCTGGGGAGCTGGGGACAGACAGACAGACAGACCAACCATCCTTTCTGGCAAGGTCAGCACGGACCTCCAGCCATGGCAGGGACCAGCTGCCTTGGGCTTGCATTACCCTGGGGTTGCCCTCGCAGCACTGGGAAGGGTTTTGTCCCTAGGTGCATCCATGCCTGGCCAGTAGGAGCTCTTCCCGTGGCTCTGGAGACCCCATCTGCTTGCAGTTCTCACCACCAAGATCCTTCCCACCATGGTCACTGGATTTTCTCTGCTGCCCTCCCAGGAGGAGCATCAGCTGGATTTGGCTGAAGCAGAGGGAAGGGTTGCAGGGGGCTCGCAGGGACTGTGCTGCCTGTGGTTAGAAGCGAGGTCCCCCTTTCAGTCTGACGAACTCCCCCCTGTGGAGGGGGAGCCAGGAGAGCAGCTCAAAGATCCTGAGGTCTGGAAGGGCGCGTGCTTCTGCTTGTCAGCTGCTGCAGGCTGGGTGAGCCCCTTGGGGTACCAGGATAGTTACTTTCGGAGCAGCGCTTCGCTCTGCTGCAACCTGAGTGCTTTTTTCCTCCCATGAGGGGGAGACCCCTGCTCCCGCACGGACGCCCAGCACTGGTGGGATGGGTGCTGGCTGCTTGCATTGCTGGATTGGGCTCGGCCGCGGCTCCGTCTCCCTCCTGCAGCGGGGAAGGCTCTGCCGCTCTCGCCTGCATTGTTCTCTCCTCCAAGGTAAAGAAGCCAGCGAAGAAGCAGCCCTCGGAGTTGTCAAGGAAACCAAATCAGAAGGAGAAGAGGGGCCGAGCAGAGGAGAAACCACGGAACAAGTCAGCATTTCCTCTCTCTGCATTGATGCTTTCTTTCTCTGGGGATAAGACCGTTCCTCTGCTGCTCAGCCCTCTCTGGATGACACCCCGGAGTGGGGAGGGGGCTCCCCTGCACCAGCAGCACCCATGGAGGGGCTGGACTGTTTCCTTCCTGGAGCTGAAGGGGATGGAGAAGGTGTCAGAGCACCGGGCTGAGGTTTCCTGGTGTTTTCCATCTCGCACGGGAAGGTCCTGGGGTCGCTTGGGGCTTTGCCCCTGCAGTCCCAGGAAGCTGGGGCATGGGGGAGCTGCTGTCTCAGGGCTCCTGTTGCCCGTGAGCAGGGAGATCAGTGTGGAAAGGTGGCTGGAGTGGGGCTGGGCTCTGCTGTCTGCCTCACAGCATCAGGCAGGCCGGGGGGAATGTGCCCTCACCCCTGTTAACCTGGTGGTGGGCAGGGGTTTTCACCTGAACGACCTTCCCTCTCTCCCTTTCCTCCTACAGACCTTTGAAAGTGGAACGAGGCCGGAAGAAATCTGACCTGATCCCTGAAAGGAGGATGGAGAAGAAAAAAGGTGAGCACACCACTGCTCGCCGTGACAGAGGGGGAGGAGAGGGAGAGAAGGAATCCCGGGTTGGTTCCCTCATCCCGAGGAAAGGAAGAGATCTTTCCCACAGGGCTCCTCCCAGCATTGCCGTGTGGCGAGCATCGTGTTGGGAAGTATTTACAGGGTGTGAAGGGACAGTGAGCTTCCCTAGATACATCCCATTCCGTCTTGGCACGCCGCAACCTCTCCTCTTCAGAGAGGCCCCCGACGCTGTTTGACCTCAGGGATTCAGGAGGGAACCAAATCCTTGCTGGGGAGAGATCCCGGGCTCTGGGCAGGGCTGTGCTCTCCTCCAGTGGTCTGATGCCTTGGCCCGTCTCTCTCTTGCTGCTCCAGAACCCACAGTCGAAGAGAAACTTCAGAAACTTCACAGCGAGATCAAGTTTGCCCTGAAGGTGGACAACCCGGTGAGTGTTCAGAGGTCAACCTGGCTCCTTGTCGCCTCGGCCCCAGGGGTGGAGATCCCCCCCAACTCCCAGTTTATGCCTCCCAGTCTGATCTCGGTGTTATCCTTGCAGGACATCAAGCGGTGTCTGAATGCGCTGGAGGAGCTGGGCACACTCCAGGTCACCTCTCACATCCTGCAGAAGCACACCGACGTGGTGGCCACGCTGAAAAAGGTAAAGCGGAGGGCCTGGAGGGAGCGGGGAGCCTGCTTGGGCCGTCCCAGCTCTGAGGGGACATCCCTCCTCTCTCTTTCTGGTGCAGATTCGTCGCTATAAAGCAAACAAGGATGTGATGGAGAAAGCTGCTGAGGTCTACACCCGGTTGAAGTCACGTGTGCTGGGACCAAAGATGGAGGCAATCCAGAAAGCCAACAAAGCCGGGCCTGAGAAGGACAAGGGGGAGGCGGAGAAGGGCCAGGAGAAGCTGACAGGAGGGGAGGCACGGAATGAGAAGGGGGAAGAGGAGACGAATGCCGGTAATGCTCTCTGCATGTCTCAGGGTGGTTCCCTGCTCTGCCCGGGCACGTAACGATCCTGGGGACCTTCTCAGGGCATGGCATGTCCCTCTGGGGACCAGGGACAATGAACAATCCTAGAATCTCCAGGCTGGAAAAGACCTACAGGATTATTGAGTCCAACTATTCCCATCAATCACTAACTCATGTCCCTCAGCACCTCGTCCACCCGTCCCTTAAACCCCTCCAGGGAAGGGGACTCAACCCCCTCCCTGGGCAGCCTCTGCCACTGCCCAATCACCCTTTCCATGANCCTTCTTGAGGTGAGGGGCCCTCAACTGACCCCAGGATTCGAGGAGTGGTCTCACCAGTGCCAAGTCCAGAGGGAGAACCTCCCTGGCCCTGCTGGCCACACCATTTCTGATCCAAGCCAAGATGCCCTTCGCCTTCTTGGCCACCTGGGCCGCTGCTGGCTCATGTTCAGTCACTGTCAAGCAGAACTCCCAGGTCCCTCTCCTCCAGGCAGCTTTTAAGGGTGATCCTTGATCTTGCTGGTGTAGGGGATTGGCAGCCACGCGTGCCGCCTCCAGTCTTGAGTGCCAAGAGTGGGAAAGGACTGAACAGCAGATGCTCGTGGCAGTGAGAGCAGAGGGCAAACCTCGACGCCCACACCCTGCCTCTGGGCACCCCTGGGCTGGGTTTTGGCCCAGGATGGCTCCTTGCTGCCAGCTTGAGCGTGGGTCCAAAGCACGAGGGAGATGGAGGAATGTGGAGACGCCCTTGGACGCTGCCTTAGGCTCTTGCGCAGGCAGCTGGTGACTGGGATCTTCCACCTTTGAAACTGGGGCTGCCTCAGAACGTCCTGGTGATGTTCCAAAAGCCTTCCCTGAGGGGCTGGTGGGGAAAATCCACTCTGGTGCTTTCCTCTGGGCTTGGGGGATGGAAACTTTTATAGCTACAGGGGTCAGGCCAG
>WAAB01018240.1:3348-14370 GCA_013389865.1 Piaya cayana | reverse complement strand
CTTTCCTAATGTTCAGCCTAAACCTCCCCTGGTAGAGCTTGAGGCCATTCCCTCTCGTCCTGTCCCCTGTCCCTTGGGAGAAGAGCCCAGCTCCCTCCTCTCCACAACCTCCCTTCAGGTAGCTATAGAGAGCAATGAGGTCTCCCCTCAGCCTCCTCTTCTCCAGGATAAACACCCACAACTCTCTCAGATTACTTGATTCTCGCTGTGTATAACTTGGTTACATTGCTTAGTCTTTCCAGCAGCCGCCTCTTTTCTCTGTTTTTCTGTTTTCACTTTCAACTGAAAGCAGCAACTCTGGTTTTGATGTATCTGTTGTGCCGCTGTGGAACCGTGTGGGTGAAGGAGGATGGAGGGGCTGTAGCTTTATTGTATTAGGGGAATAGGCAGGGGCAATTCAGAGATGATTTCTTTCTCCTCCTCAGCTGTCATCCAAGCTCAGGTCCTTCCTCTCTTAGAATCACAGAATCATAGAATCACCAGGTTGGAAGAGACCCACTGGATCATCGAGTCCAACCATTCCTATCAAACACTAAACCATGTCCCTCAGCACCTCAGGACCTCCCTCTTTGTGCAGTGGGAGTTCATTCCTTCCACTTAGGGCCTTCTTGTTAGTCATGAATTTACATGTTATTCCTCCACTAAGGAGATTTTGTTCTAAATGAAAAGATGCTTTTATGAAGCCTGATTGATTTTCCTAGCCAAGCTTTGAGAGGCAGACACCTCATTTGACAAGGGGAAAAGGAATCCATCAGGTATCTTTGCGGGACAAGCTCAGGTGCATACATTGCATGCTCTGTTGCCCACCTTGAATCCCCAAATTCTGCTTTTTATTCATGCCGGAGGATTCCTACACCAGGCTGAGGGGGAGGGAAGAGAGGAGAGAGAAAAAAGAGGTGATGGAGCTCATTGCCAGCTCTCCCAAATGTAGCCCTTTGTGCTTTTAGCATCCATCAATCTTGTTTTCTTTGATTTTGCCTGAGAGTGAGAATGGATAACTTTTTGCTTTTTCTGTTTGTAATAATGAAGCTTTCCTGATGTGGACAATTAACGACTTTTTGTTCGTTGAAAATTATCTAGGTGCGTCACTCAGCAGTCGGCACAGCTGCAGCAGCAGCAGCCAGCTCCGTGCCAAAGGCACCTCAGCTGATCCGTGCAAAGAATCACCAAGGCCTGCAGTTAGCCAGGCTTTATTTAATTTCACATTTCTTTCCATTTTTGTTATTTTTTTTGTTCTGTAATTTCAATTTATTTGCAAAAGTGGGTGATGAGCAAGAGCCAGGTAGGCAGAGCGAGAGGGCAGTCGTGGCGTGAGATCTTCACTTCTTTCTGAGCCCAGGATGCTGCTGTTCCTTTTAACACCCTGCAATTTGTCCTGGGATTCAGTTTTTTACAAGTATTATTTGTCATTTAAGGAGCTCCAAAGAACTCTTTTTTGAAAGGGTCTTGTGGCAAACAAATTTTAGCCCCTAAAACTATTTTAAAAGGGGGCATACACACCAAAATCTACATTTAACTTCCATATAATATTGTATATTCATAACCCAATCTTTCCTTCCCTCAGCACTGGATAAACACAGTTTCAGGGCTCTACCACTTTTAAACTTCGTCGTTGGCGATAATCACCCAAATACATAATAACATCATACAAGTACAAGAAAATACGTCGGAAATTTCCTTTTTATTGTAATGTAAGATAGCGCTTCCAAAATCCCAAACAGAATTGCTTTTTTTTTTTTTTCAGTAGATAAGCATCAAAAAAAAAACATTCCCAGCTTTCGGTGAAGGTGCAATAAGGTGCTATATCAGTGTAATAGTTCAGAATGATATGCTCTGCTAGTATTTTGATGAATTACATGATTATAGCTAAAATGAACACTTTCATCACGCCTGAATTAATAATGGCGGTGTGATTTGGCAAGTACTCCTGCAGCGTTCTTCAACTCATCACTTCAGAAGACGGAGTTTTAGAGCCCAGTCCATTGTCTCGGGGAAATGCAGGGATCCTTTACGGTGTAAAAACACGAGAAGCAGGAGAAATGTGACAGCTTTAAAAGGGAAAAAGCAACTAATGCCTGCGTACCTCCTCAAGCTCGTCGTGGCTTAATTGGTTTATTTTTTACTGCCTTGTTCTAATGTCTGAGGCACCTATGACTGTGTAAAAAAGAAAAAAGATCAGTATTTCTCCATGTGAGAACAGGTTGGGTGTATTTTATTGCAAACGCTGTGCTTCCAAATGATTCTAAGGACCTTATAAGGGCATAATTTTCTCTTTCATCATTATTTTTTAGTTTAGAACTTGAGTCATCAATGTATTTGTTTCTGTGTTTTCCACATGAGTCAACAGATGACCAGACCCACACCAGGACTGTAGCTACCTTGACAGAAGTTGTTGGTGGGTCCATTTCAAGGCTTCTTTATGTGGTCCAGCTACGTTCATTGAATCTAGTAACTTTAATGAGAATTATTTTACTTGAAATAATAATAATAATAATTAATCTGCTGTATATAAGAAGTGGAAACTTGCAGGCTATTGTGAAAAAGGGTGTTGCAAAACGCATCAAAACCATCTGGAACAGATGTTTCTGTAGTTATGATACACTTGATGATTTTGCTGTGTTTACTGGCCTTAAAGCTGGGTGGTGAGATGAGCTTGTGCTGGTGCACTGAACTGGAAGAGAGGACACACTGTCTGGTTAAGACCTGTCCTCTCTGTTTTCCTACGTGCTTTCTGTCCATGGAGTTTGGGCTCTTGGTTAATTATTATCTCCTATGTCTATATCAAACTGTCATTTTCTGCAATGAAATATCTCAAAACTGCTGGTGCAGAAAGTCAAGTGAACACAAACCCACTACTATCTGAACCCAAGCTATAGGAAAAGTAATATTTGGTGCAAATGAGGTTATAAGGAACATCTTGTGGAGTTTAATATAATTTTTTATATATATATTATGAACCATGATGTTACAATATGTGCAGGAGTATATGACTGTATCTTTCTGTTTACACAACCCTAGAGTTGAAGGTAAAAGCTCATGAAAGACTTAAGGGATCTGGATAGGTCACTTCATGGAATCATAGCATAACCATGTTGGAAGAGACCCACCGGATCATCGAGTCCAACCAGTCCTATCAAACACTAACCCATGTCCCTCAGCACCTTGTCCACTTGTCCCTTAAACACCTCCGGGGAAGGTGAATCAACCCCCTCCCTGGGCAGCCCCTGACACTGCCCAATGACCTTTTCTGTGAAAAATTTTTTCCTTGTGTCGAGTCTGAACCTCCCCTGGTGGAGCTTGAGGCCATTTCCTCTTGTCCTGTCCCCTGTCCCTTGGGAGAAGAGCCCAGCTCCCTCTGCTCCACAACCTCCCCTCAGGTAGTTGTAGAGAGCAATGAGGTCTCCCCTCAGCCTCCTCTTCTCCAGGATAAACACCCCCAGCTCTCTCAGCCGTTCCTCATCAGGCCTGTTCTCCAGCCCCTTCACCAGCTCTGTTCTCCTCTGGACTCTCTCCAGGACCTCAACATCCTTCTTGTGGTGAGGGGCCCACAACTGAACACAACTTCGAGTGGGAGCAGAGTAAGATTAACTCAAGAGTTCTTTATATATCTTTCATCTTGTGCTCTTAGAAATCTCAGTATAACCCTCTGCTGGGTGTAGTTGGTCAGGCAGATTTCTATAACTCCAAAATATCTGTCCAAGCATCATCTGAGTCTTAGCAGAGTAAAAGTCAGCCAAGTGGATGCTCAGTGAGAATAAGAGAGGAGGGGAAAGCCCTTTTTTATGAGCCTCGGGATGATGATTTATAAATAAACTAAAACTAAAAAGCCTGAACAGAGAACACCTAAAGAATCTGACATTTATAGCCTTTACTTTTAATCTGGTATGATAAATCTTGCAGCTGTGTTTCCACAATAGAAATAACAGAAACCAGGCCAAGCTAGACTAAGTATGGGGGAGCTGGGAAGAAACACGCCCTTTAATTAAAAGTATATGGTGATTTTCTGGTATTCCAAAGTCAACAATTCATTCCTACTAACTCGCTGCCAATCAGTTTTCTCCAAAGAGGCGTTTCTTTGGTTGAACTCATTGCCTAAAAGCAATGAAGCATCGAAAAGTTTCAAAATCCACGTGTTCTTTGCAATTCTTAATATTCATTCTGAGGGCTTGTCTTCAGACCCCAGCACTCTAATTAGATAAGAATCTCAGTTTTCTATCTGTCCTGTGGTTTAAACGGAAATCTGGAAGTTCATTATTCATTATTTACATAATATGAATTTTTAGAGGGCTTTTTTTTGAATGGGAACAAGAACACTGTAAAAAATCTATCCACATAGAGGATATACTGAGTTTCTGCAGTGTCAAAGGTGACCGAAAGGAGAGTGCAAGATATGGTGTCCTGTAGCATATGATGTCTGGAACGCAGGATAGGATATGAACAGGTATTTAACTGTGTGCATACATGTTACAGAATGAAGGAACTTTATGTACTTCCCCATCCCTGGAGGTGTTCAAGGCCAGGCTGGATGGCAGGGAGTGTGGAATCTTTAAGGTCTCTNATTCAGAGAAAGGGTCATTGGGCAGTGTCAGAGGCTGCCCAGGGAGGGGGTTGAGTCACTTTCCCTGGAGGTGTTTAAGGGACGGGTGGACAAGGTGCTGAGGGACATGGTTTAGTGTTTGATGGGAATGGTTGGACTCAATGATCCAGTGCGTCTCTTCCAACCTGGTTGTTCTATGATTCTATGATTCTATGCCAGGGCTTGTGTATAATTCTTAATTACAGTCACATAGTCTCAAGTCTGGTTCTAAACCAGAGTGAACAGAGAAACCCACAAAGGCAGAGCCTGGGCTGACTCGTGCTTTCTGGAATACGAAAACATCTGACCAAAATTACATTAACTAAAGATTAAGCACGAGTAAAGGAAAAAAAAAAATCCCCCTTTTCCAGAGCACACAGCCCTGCCAGGAGCAAGCATTACTCCATTTCCATGCATTCGTTTGTAATCGCCCATCTGACAGCTCGGAGATTAACATCAAGGTTCTTAAACCACTGGCTACGTACGCCAGACCGCGGCGCCTTGTGTTGAGCCATTTAGGCACGAACCATCAATGTACCGAGTGTCACTCAATGCTCTTATTTTCAGGTCACACAGATGCAGATTGTCCTGAACATTTTCTCTAGACAAATTGCTAACTGCCACCTTCTTCTAAGTTGGTTGGATGTCTCCTCTGTGCTGCATGTGATTGTGATTATTTTTTTTTAAAGAGATACAGGCGATAATATGAAGCTCACTTATGAGACCCGCACAAAATGGTGTATAACAACCAAGTACAGTAAATTAAACATGATACTCATTATATAAATACAATTATATTTATCAGCCTTTTATAATCACACAAGGCATTTACCAGTAAGAGTTATTTTGGAGTAGATAATTCCCAATTAACTTTTACTACTTTATTTTTGCTAATTTAGTTAGATTTAATTTTTCAAATAATAATAAAAAAAAAAGCTGTATCAAATGGCATGTCTAACTATTACACTGGAGATGAGATATAATTAAAATGTTATGTATATGGAATTGCAGCTGATGGGAACCTCAGCTTAAACTCTTTATTTTTTGTCTTTATTTGATCGTTGCCTGCACGACACAGATAACATGACTGAACTGCAAGATGGATCTGTGCCCTCTGTGCCAGCACCAGGAGGAGAGAGGGAAAGGAAGAGCTTGGAAGAAAATTTACCTTGAAAATCAATCAGGTCTGGGCTTAGGTGTGCTGTGAATCCTATGAGAAGTCCTTCTCCGACCGTTTTTTTTCCTTCTGCAAAGCTGCTTATGGCTATGAGGTTGGACATGATGAACGATTGACCTCCAAGGGTTCAAGGTGAGAGTGGAAATGATCATAGAATCATAGAATCATAGAATAACCAGGTTGGAAGAGACCCACTGGATCATCGAGTCCAACCATTCCTATCAATCACTAACCTGTGTCCCTCAGCACCTCGTCCACCCGTCCCTTAAACCCCTCCAGAGCAGGTGACTCGTGTAGGTGAGTTTCTGCACTGTGGATGCGAAGCAGCTGATGATCGAATTGCTCATCAGCCTGTTAATAAAACTTGTGACTCCACTGTCCAACTTGCTACCAAACCTTCACACCACACAAAGCTTGAGAATATTTCTTCCATGACACAAATATCCTTGAGTCCCAACCTGGGTGACAATACAGAGCACTGGTTAAAGAAGATTCCATTTAGAATTGCCACCGAACCCCACATTTTGAGCCAAACTCTGTAACTTAGGTGAATGAGCGATTTGAGCTTTTGAGGGTCTCTTCAGCTCCTCGTTTTCTCAAGCACGGTGGTGAGAGTCAATCTCTCTCTTAGAATGTGGAATTCACTGGGAATCCATCCACAAAGTCTCATCAGAGATTTATTGTACATTTAAAGGAATCCCTCAGAGTAAAAAGATGGACTTTTCTCAAAAAACTTCCTACCTGTTTTTTGCTTTTCTGGGTTTTTTTCTTGTTTTTCTTGAGACAAAAGTCTTAAAATCTTTAGTTAAAACCGAGGCTATTGGATTTTGTGATTGAAATCCTACACACAGATGTGTCTTGCCTCAGTTTCCCCATGTCTGAAACAGGGATAGTCTAAGATGTCTCCCCGAGGATCTTGGACTCAATGATCCAGTGGGTCTCTTCCAACCTGGTCATCCTATGATTCTATGATTCTATGATTCTCTGAAATGTACTGGTGGCTTTTCAGATTTTGGTGCAGGACTTGACTCTGTGGCCAGGGGGGTCTCTGCACCCCGAGACGTCAGGTAGCCACGCTCAGCGACTCGTCACAGGGGGAGGCGCGGCGGGAACACACGATATTATTAAACTGAACCTCTCTCTTAATTTCACCTGTCACTAATAATTAAAACGTAAATGTGGCCTCGCTAATAGTGTTTCAGACAATATGGTTTTAAAACAAAATAAATGTGAACTCCGAGTGTTCGACACCGCTCTAAGACAGGAATTAATGTGTTTCGCCGGGGAAGGAGGGGGCTCTGCTGATGGTAAATATCAGGGTTATGTTTCTAAAGGCGAGGACAGTTACAGACACACTGTTCATTACTTTGGATGTGTCACATTTGCTAGTATGACAAGATGCATTATGGGCAAGGAATTTTACAGATGGGGGGGGAAATATCCATGCAAGTTGTTTATTTGATTTTTTTCAAGATTTTTTTTTTCTTTTCTGTACTACCCCATCCAACCTTGGGATAATGGAATTATTTTATGCCTTCTGCGCTATCATCAGGCTTTGGATGGCTGCACAAAGGCCACTGGCAACGGAACGAGATGGCTGTAAAAAAATGCAAAAAATTGGGATGGGGGAAAAAAAAAAAAAGGTACAACCAATAACTTGCCCTTAAATTTAAAAGGAACTAAATGAGGAACTTCTGGACAATTTATCTTGCTGTTTACAGATAACAAGTCACTTTGTTTTTATGTGCTCAGCCTAGTATTCCATAATTTATTTGAAAGAAGATGAGAAATAATGTAGATAAATGATGAAGTGTCAGGGTCTGACGCTCTTAAATGAAGCTATTATGGTCAAAGAGAAAACGTAAAACCTGCGGCTCATTATGAGAGCGTTCTACTTGTCAGTTAAGTGAAAAGGCCTGGAATGATTTCCAGTTTATTTGTCATTGCAGTTATTAAAGCTGTCTTTTTGGTGCCATGAAAATGAATTGAAGACTTTATTCGAAGTAAATTTGTACTAAAGCTTTCAGATGTATCTTATGTGAGTTCAGCGAGGCAAGAAAACAGCTTAAAAGCTGAAATATTACAAGGAGGCGACTGCCGAAGTCCTGAAACGCACAAGAATATAAAGTCGGAGGAAGTTGCGCAAATAAACGGAGTATTTAATCTCCTGGGAAATAAAGCTTAGTTTGGCTGTATCGTACGCTGAGACAAAGAAATCAGCCCTTGTTAGTGGCAGCAAAATATTGTCTTCCGCACGCTTGCGCCTGGTGCTTACTTTTATATCAAGCTATTAATTCTGGAACGAGTTTATTAGGGACGTGGGGCTTCTCTGTTCCAGCCAGCATCTCTAGAAATAACATCTCCGAGTCCAAGACTAGACATATCAATGGCAAATGAAGCTTTCTATGGTCTTTGTGACTAATGCAATTCAACAGCAGGACAAGACGATATGTAGGAGATTCAAGGCTGGGGGAGACCAGCCCAGGAGGATCCATTTCCCTAATTGAACGAGCAGCCTTCGAAGCGGCACATTTGACTACAGGGAAGGGGAGGCACGTTGATATTTTTACCCCGCCTGAAAACGCTCTTAAAATACTTCATAAAACTTGCGTAGCTTGGAGGTTAGAGTAAAATTTTAGTTCGCCGGCAGCTGAAATCGAGTTAGCCCCGCCGCTGCGGTGGTCGTTGACACTCGCTTTATTGCGAGCCCTTCTGAAGATTATTTCTACTCAACTGTAAATCTTGAATTTATGTAGAGACGATTGATAGGTTTATTTTATTCTGTTTTGTCTATTGCCCTGGATTTCTCTTCCAGCAGTCGTGTTCCTCGCTACTACTTCGTATTTGCCAAGACAAATTAGTGCAGTTCTACTCGCTTTGGACTGTCCAGAAGGAAATTAAGAGTCTCTTTTATTTTAAATTGAAAGCTGTAGGAGCACTAAACCGAACGCTTAACTCCAAGCTCCAGCAGTCTTACAGCAGTGTGGTTGACACTTTATTGCCGATATTACAAATGTTATGACATGTCTTCAGGGTCAAGTTAAAAACAAAAAGGGTTCCGCATTCTCATCAGAAGTAATCTGTCAGGTTTGTCATCAGATATTATAGCAGCCCTCAGTAGCGGTGTCGCAGTCGAGGGTTTATCAGGCTTCGTAGTATATGTGTACGTACTCTGATTTCCAGGGCTTTATATCTGAAATAAAAATTCCCTCTGGGCTAAAGCTTGGCATTCATAGCCCAGAAGGATTTTTTTAATTTAAAAAAAAAGTATCGGTGAAGGTTTTCTTGAATGATAAGAGCACGCACGCACAAAACATCTATTCTGCATTTTTAAAATACTTTAAATCTTTTACGCTGACAGACTTCAGAACGTAAAGCGGCCAACTCTCTTTACATAAGAGACCATTAATAAAAACAACCCGGGAAGGGGATAGGTGGCGGCGTAGACGAGTGCTTTGTGCTCATCGGGAGTGTAAGTGTTGAGCGTTTGATGAGATGTATAATTAGCCGCACATTTCGAAAGCTCTTGGTGTCTCTTTCTATTGAAGCCGCGCATGAGGGAATTAGGATGTCTGATGCGCAAATATAAATCATCCCTTCCTCGCCGCCCTCTGGCATGGTCCTGAAAAACAGGGCTGATACGGTGTAAGCTGCTCAGATCGAGGCAGTCCTGATATGCACATTACATCTGTTTGCCGTAGAAGCAGAGGACCTCGTTTTCTTTAGCTGCCGGTCTGGTAATTTTTGCTTCTGTTTCCATTAAGGCAGCAACCAAAATACACAAAGCACAGCAGGGACCTCTAGAAGAATATGTGGGTAAGAAAAGGAGAGCAAAAGAAATACCCACGCAAATGATGGTTGTGGAGGGTGTGCAAGTCCTGACGGGCATGGCGCTGGCTAACATCGTTAACCCCAAGCGCTCGTTTATTGCTAGGTGATGTTTTAGGGTTGCACTTTGAGTAACTGCTGAAGAAATTGGGAGCGACTTACTAGATACAGAAATGTTTGCACTAAAAAGTGACGAGAGTCTAACTCTCTCTTACCACTTTAAAAATGTCGTCGTTAAATCTTTGCTTGGATGCCAGACCCAGAGTTTCCTACAATTATAAACAAATGCTTTGTGTACAGTCTGCTCTATACTGCAGGTACCACCTGCTCCTACTTATAGGCTGGGGCTCAGGGACAGCGATAACAAACAGGGCGTATTAAAAAGTCGTTAGGGTTTCTCCATAAAATCCTGGTAAATCAGCAGAAAAGAGGCACCGCTGTATAGCAGCAAGGTAGGAGACAGCTATGGTGTATGCTTGCAGGTTATTATGTTGTAATTTATTTGGCCTCCTAAGGGGGAAATAAAAGAACGTGAGTAAAGAAAACCAGCCCAGGGAGGGTTCCCTGCCGCGTGCCCTGGGAGGTTGTCCTCGAACAAACCTGCACGTGCTCCTTTCGAGCTTTTATGGAGGCCAACCTGTTCAGCTGAGGGGAGAGCACAGCTAAGGCCTCTGGTGGAAGAGGACTAATGGGCTCTTTGAAGACGTGTCCTATTCTTTCTCTCTGAATTCTCTACGTTTGAATTCAGTCCTGAGTTAGCACCATCTGGTTTTCACCAGGAACTTCTGAGAGTCATCAAGGGACTGATAGGAGATGAGGCTGGGGCCAAAGATATTCTAATTTTGGGGTGTTTTTTAAGTCATCCCCCCACTTTGTATTTTTATTTAAATTGTGTCTGATTAATCTTTTATTTGTTATATAGAATTTAACTCTTAATTTTGGAATACAACTTTTCTATTTTGACTTCTCTCTAGTGGTCGGTGTGAACTCAGAGGACTCTGGCCAGTCCAAGGCAGACGGGTTTCCCCAGACAACCAGCCCGTGCAGAGAGATGTTGCAGAGAATCCTAGGCAAGGCCAGCTTGGAGATCCCAGAAACAGATGTTTCTTCCTTGCCAGTCTGCGAGAGTTACAAGCTGGGAGTGCCAAGATATAAAATAAAGGATCTACTCAGGAGCCTGGTATTGGAGAGATGACCTAACAGTGAGTAAACTTCTTTATTACGTATAACCTGGGGTGATTTGGATTTTTCACTTTGTGAGTTAAGAATATTTTCCTTGAACACTATAAACCCACAGCGCCTGTTCTATGGACATGGATTTTTTTTTTTTTTGTGGAAAATGTCCTATTCTTAGTGCTTGTATTCTGGAAGGAAACAGATCTGAGAGCGTATAGTCAGGAAAACTGTTTTCACTGAGCATTGTAACTCATTTTGGTGAGAC
>WAAB01018239.1:107328-242194 GCA_013389865.1 Piaya cayana | reverse complement strand
TGTATCCCCTGTCTGTGAAGAAAACTTGTAAACCTCTGTTTTTTTCTTTGAAACTGGATAACAGAGCGGTCAGGAAGGGAAACAGATGAGGAATTTACAATAGTGAACGTTACCCTAGATGCCCTTCTTTGTGCCTTTTTCAAATATTTCTGAACTATTGTCTTGTGTAAAATAAATCAATAGGGCAGGAAGCAGAATCGTGAGACCTCCCAGCCACAGCCTGAGAGTTCACTTAAACAACGTGTTAATCAAGCTGTCCTTAGGCCTCCATTCCTTTTTGTCCTCCTCACTGCACAGCAGCCTCAACACTGTTGGATTGTGGAGAGAGAACTGTTTGCAGGATTCTATTCCCTCACAGCTGCAGTCCTGATGAACAGCTTCATATTCAGTCAGGCAGAAGATGATTTGAGAAGTCAAGTTTATAATTCCTTGAGGAAGAGCTGCAAGCCATGGAAGAAGGCTATTTACTCATAGGAAATAAGTTTAGATGCTAGAAACACAGATTGTTGTAAGAGTTTTCAGTCGCAAGGTAACAGCCAAAGTCTATGCAAGAACTGGCCTTGCAGGAATCCCTCTCTCCTTGACCCACTGTCACTGGCTTAGTGAACCAGGTATGTATGTGTAAATGGTGTAAATTCATGATATTGGGTTCCTTAGTCAGGAACCTAGATTTCTGTCCCAGGCCATGGAACCCGAGTATTAAATAACTGCCACACTCAAAGTTTCTAGTGCCTGTAGATGAGCAACAGCTTGGATCTGTCTGGTCCAGGACTTGACCTTACAAACAAGGAGAGTGCTTACAACATACTGCATCCAGGCTTGGTGCTTGTACCTTCGTCTGACAGCAGTAGGGCCATAGTAGAAGGCACTTCAGTCCTTCACTCTGGCTGTGTTGGTGAGTTCTACCACACCAGGACACAGAAGCCTGGTCCAGCACTTAAGTGGAACAGTGGTGTAAGAATAAAACAGACCTGACAAATCTGTTGGTTTCTTTCTTTAATATTTGTTTTACTGTGTCTGTTCTTACTCTTGCATGCTTCTTTGATTTATTGAAGATTGACAAACCAGTGATTATTTCATGCTGAAAGGCTCCTTTTCATAACATTGTATGTCACAAAAATATGATTAATTCTACAACAGTGAATTCTCCCACTTCTACAGAAATCATATAATTTCAGTGTAGAGAGAAACAGTTATACAGATAATTACAGTCAAGATTATTCTGGAGACAGGAGTGAAAGCAATACATTTACTAGAGTCAAAATTAGCCTTGAGTAATTCAGTGGTGGAATTCAGCTTTTTTTTCAATTAGGAGAAAAAGCAAACCTCAGAACTCATATTAGAGAGAGTACTATTATAAGTCTGATTGTTGAACCTGAAGGTTAAAGCGGAATATGTAACCACCAGATATCTTATGCTTGATTCCACAAGAAAAGGAGAGAGCAAAGAAACAAACAATATAAATGTCATTTCAACCGCTACCTCAGCTCCAGCTATTTGTCCTGTTCCAAGGTACTTTCACTTTTTTCTTAGCATTCCTTTGGTCTTTCCTGACTTTTTTCTTTTCCTCAGTTTCTCCCATTCTGTATTTTTCTCACTTCCTCCCTTAAATTTCCCATTTTTATCCTTGTTCTTTATAACATCAATGCTTCTCACACTGTCTTTTCCCGTTTTCCTCCTTTATCCTATGCTACTTTCGAGGCCTTTGCTAAACCATTCTCCCTACCAGGAGAGGTCCTTTGGCTTGCGTTGGCTTTGGTTTTCTGTCACCAGAGTAGACAGGTACTTGTAGAAGCCAGTGGAGCACTGGAGCCAGACTCTTCTCCAGATAAAGCCGAGTGTTAATACAGCTGAGGAGGCTGGAGCAGCTGTGCAGTGAGACCTGGCTTTTCAAAGCTTGTGTGCTCACCTGTATGATTTATGCAGAATATACTGACATTCTGAGACAAATTTGGATTCAAAATATGGATCATTCTTAGTGTGAAAAGACTGATTATTTTTTTCAAAGAGAAGCTCAAAAGGCCTTCTGTTTTGCCTGCGCGCCATTTACTCCCTTCTCTTGCCTTAAATCCAGGCCAGACACAATGCTTGTGGTAGTAATGATTAACCTGTTGGTTTTGTTGAGTTTCATTTCTAAGAAACTATTCATTGTTCAGGGCAAGATTATTTGTTAACTGTAAAACAGTTATTTTGTTTTTCATTTTTTAGCTTCTCTAGGAGCTTCACCATGGTGAGGAATCACCAGACCAGCAGCAGAACTCACAGGACTTGGCTCTTAGAGGGCAGGCAAGGAGGCAGCAGCAGGCTGTGAGCTGCCATGTGAACACTTATAACAAACGCTATCAAAGCAGCCACAGCCTTAATTTTGAACATCATAATCGATTGGTTTGGTTATTTGTTACACTTAGCTTGGTGCTTTGGGCAAAGCAACAAGCTAATAAAGGGTCAGCAGTGTGTTTTTCATTTTTTTGCTGACTAGTCTGGTTTCTGGGGGTCTCACATGCTTCAATAAGCATGACTTGTCTTTTCTTCTCCCTGTGATCTATCACAATCATCGGCCTCTCTCTGCTAACTCCTTTGCTCCATCAACCTGTCCCAAGAGGTGTCAGTTTTGTTGACCATGTGAATTATTATCTTTGTTTGCCCTTTTTCATCCTAAATGCTGTACCAGATTCTTTGTTCTCCGTTCTGCTGAGTAAGTCGTTTTGACTTCAGTGTTCCACTGTGTTGTAAGCAAGTGACAATAATACAAACATACCCAAAAGCCTAGATCTCTTCAAAAGAAACTTGGAAACAGTGTTGTTCTTTATTTGGCTTAATATCATCAGCTGATGTTCATTATGGTCTCCACAGACAGCTGTGATGTAAGAATAATGCAATACAAAGAAAGATATAGCATGTTAAGACCTAAAGAATCATGATCTGAAACACTTGGTTCCACCAATATGAACTTTTATTTATTTGAATGGCTAAATAGCTCATCTGATGCTAAACTGTTTGTAGTTGTTTTGCCAAAGTGAATCTGAGCCCGGCAAATTAACAGCCACATCACCCTGCCGTGGTTGAAATGCTGAACATATCAAAGTAATCAGACCTTAAAAGGACTGAAGTTTGGCTTCCTTTTTTTCCCCACCAGGAGGGCAGCCAGAGGTGACTTAGGACTGAGGATAAAGTGCCGCAGAGAATTCTGTTACCCACTCAGCAAGTTTCAGGGTACTTTTTGCTAGCACTTAGCTATAATTAAAAGGTTGTGCAAGTCAAAGATTTTATGTCAAAACGTGAGCATAATAGGCCAGTTGCCCCAGATGCCTTTATATCATCTGAGTTGTTGGTGCTGACACAATCCTGAGAGGACACAGGCAGGGTTTCCTCTATGTATTGTTTCCATTCCAAGAGAAGGCAGGTGAAAAAGTTTTATTAGTCATGAGAAATATAACCAAAACTTCTGCAAAGAGCATGTCATGAGGCTTCTTAGACAGTGAAAGGTACATGGTATTTTACAAAAGGTTACACTTTAATGATTGTTAATTGTAGTGTACTCTTTTGATACATGGGGAGCCTTCGATATCTGAGTATTTACTGAGCATCATGTTGGGGAGAAAGAGGGACAGGGACATGGGAGCTTTTAGAAGGGCATTTACTCTTTGTGAGCCACATGTTATATTTAGCTGGGCAGAGGGGAGCAAAAAAAAAAAAAAGCCAGAGAAAATGTCAACAGCAGCTTCAATTGTCCTGGAGACTAAAAACATCAGGAATCTCAAATTATTTTTACAGCGTCACTTTGCTTTTAGAAACATTAACACTTCAAAGTATATGATTGTGCCTCTCATCCATGGCTCCAGGGTTTTTCTCTGATTATCGTCTTTTTTTTCCTCAAGAAAGAACTTTACATCAATTTTGCATAGAACAAGGTTGATTTGTGCCTTTCGTAAAACCTTTGAACTAATGTATGCATCAACAGTTTTACGTGTCCCACTGTGATATCGAGACCCAAAATATCAGCTGCTGTTACTACTTGCCTTTTTAACGTGATTATGGCAGTTAGGGGGAGCGAGCAAAATGACTCTTCCACCAGCTTTCCAACCAGAAAACACTATTGGTATTTAGAAGATGGTAATGATAAGCACTTAATCAGGTGTTTTCCCAATAACATGCCTGCTACTAGGGTGTGTTTCCAAAGTAAATCTAACTCTTTGTCCTGGTTTCAGAGAGGCTTTTGTGGTTAGAACCTACCTGCAGCAGAAATTGCATGATGTCTATTTGCCGTAGGGCTGGGAATATTTATGGGCTTTAATTTTGTGCTTAGAAACATAGTCAGAAACTGAATATCAGAGTACCAGTTCAAAGATTTTTGCACTCTGTTTTCTGAAATCTTTTTAAGCCACTTAGTAAGGAAAATGTTTTCAACTAATTCCCTGTGTTTCTCAGTTTTGCATTTTTGAATGCATGGTGTGCATAGATTTTATTCTCATAGGTCATCATGGAAGACCTTGTTGTGGCTTTTCAATACTTAAAAGGGCCTTATAAGGAATATGGAGAGAGTCTTTTTACCCCAGCCCCTAGTGACAGGACAAAGGGTAATAGTTTTAATCAGAAATAGGGTAAATTTTGGTACAATATAAGGAATTCTTTACTAGGACAGTGCTGAAATACTGGCACAGGTTGCCCAAAGAAGTTGTAGAAGTCCCGTCAATGGAAGTGTTCAATGTCTGGTTGGACAGGGCTCTGAGCAGCTCATCTAGTTGAAGATGTCCATGCCCATGGCAGGAGGGTAGACTAGAGGACCTTTAAAGGTCTCTTCCATCCCAAACCATTCTATGATTATTTGATTATGTGATCTGTGAGATGAGGGGATCAATATATACAAAACTTTTTGCTTTAGATCAAGGTTAAAAGCTAACATATTAATGCAAGCCTTTTCTGTCTGTGTGATAACACAGTATCTACATTACATGTAGTTCTGTAGTATTTTCTGTGTTGGGACATTGTAAGACATTTTGCATACATGTAGGAATGCATGGTGACATGGAACGGTTGTGTCACTTGCTCAAGGGGATGGGTAATGTGCAAAAAAAGCTATGGCACTTCCCGGCTACCAGTTCTGTCGTTTCACTGAAGCAAGATGTTCTCTTCATAAGACATTTCCTCTCAGGTGAAATGCTCATAGCTTCCCCGCTGCACTTAAAACAATGCTGCTTTCTTCACCTTCATTTTCTTGCAACAAGCAACAAATTCCTCCTAAGAAAAGGAGGGGAAACAATGTCCTTTCAGGGAAACAATGGCCTTTCAATGTGTGCCTAAAAGTTTGTGTGGCACTTATATACTATGATATCCAAAGGGCAGAACAATTCATATGCTTTAGTGGAAAAAAACATTGATTCAATTCCTGCCTGAACCAGTGATACCTAGTATAAGCTCATGCAAGTCATAGTAATATGACAACACCTACTAGATGAAGTTGGGATTAAGCATTTAGGACTAGCAGAGGCATCCAGGTTGCTACTGTCTAGGATTGCCTGAGTTAGGAGGAATGAACAGTACAGTTTTTATTCTGCTCTGAACTACAAACATCCATATGGTTAAACATAGGAACTAGCATATGCCACTACCACCTAAACCCCTGAGCTTTTTAATACCTTGGCAGCACCTGGTTAACTCCCTGATTTGTAGAGAGGTCCGATCTGGATAGCATTCTCAGGCAGCATTCGGTTCTGAGTTTAACACAAAAACTGTTGATGGGGGATTGCATGATGCACTTATTACAGTTTGTGAACCTGTGAGCATCAAGTTAAGTGAACTAACACACAGTCGCATTTTAGTGCCCAAACAAGTGAACTGAGTTGGTCTTTTAATCTGCTGTAGTTCTTTTTCCTTTCTGTGAAGTAGAAATAACAGATTCCTACTTGATGAGGGTTTATGAGGTTAATAGCTATGAAGTGCCCAAGCACTATGGTGGTGAGGGTTATATAAACACCAAGATATTATGCAAACATAGCAATGCCAAATGCTTGATGCAAATTTCTTGCTCCTAGTCTTATTTCCAGTCCTCCCTTGCACAGTTTCTCTGCCAATTAAATATACTCTTTTTATATGAAAATACTGACCACTGTGCCTGAAGTATCCTGGTTGAATTACCAGTTATGTTCACAGCATTCCTTCTTGATACATGTACCTCTATAAAAACATTTTGAGTTATTAACAGGCCCTTGGGAGACCTGCCTTGCTGTTCTTCCTTGCTGTTTGGAGTTTTAGGGAAGTATTTTTTTTTCTTAATGGTTAACACTTTGTTAACAAAACCAGTTCCTGTTTACATGGTAAAAGGACAGTCTTGCACTTGTTGTGTTTTGTAATGCTGTAGTAGTGCAAAGTCAAGTTTATTCACATTAGTAAGTGATAGATGACACCACTGAAACTGAATTGGGAGAAAACAGTGATTTTTCTAAATTACTTAAATGTGCTGGTTTTGGAGAACTACCCTGCTTACTTTTCAGTGTTCTTAAAAAGATAGTTCCTGATGCACAAGTTGAAATAAACTAACCATTTGTCCTTGACGGTGTTTGAGAAACTTGGTTGTATCTTTGTGAAAAAAAGAGAACTATAGGCAATGGAAATGCTCTTTTTCTTTACTAGTTTTGTTTATGTTAAATGGCTGTGATGTCAGTGCCCTTGCACAATGTCTTAGAGAAATTACAGTGTAAAATATCAAGGCGTTCCCTTGAAAAAGAAATGTCATTCCAAGTGTAGGAAATATCCAATCATTTAGTTGTGAAGAGCCTGAAGCTAAACTGGATACTGATTGAATATGAAATGTTTGTGTTGGGGGTGAAAGAACTGATACAAGAAGCCACATTCTTTTGCTTTAAGTTTTTGAGGGGCAAGTATTAGTTGTATAAGCATATGATTTTCCATACTCCTCGTACATGTGTTTGCTTTTTAAGTATTCTGTCTTGTTCCTTTGCTTCACTTTTCTTTATGTAATGCCTTGAAATAGATTCTTGTGTGCACTGGATGACATAGCATGGCCCAGAAACCTAGAGAGCTGTGCTCTGATATCACACCAATCTAAATGGTGCTGCTTGTTTTCAAATCTTAGAGGATGTATCTTTGATCTGAATAGGAGAAGCTGAGTTCTGCTAAGGAGTGCTCAGTCGTAGTTGCTTGTATTCCTGGTGCTGAGTACAAAGGCATGTGTGCAAAGTGGATCTTAAATTGCCTTAGTTTTCACTCGGTCTTCTTCAGGAAAAACTGTCAGAAATGTTTATAAGAGCTTCTGTGTATAATTGATGGGTAAAAAACAGAAGCAAAAAAAAGAAAAAAACAAACAACCCCAAACCAAGGAAACAAAAAAGAAGGAACCTATATAATACATTGTGATTACGGTAAAAGAAATCAGAGTGCAATTCCCTGGATTTTATTGATACCTTGATAAATAATACTCCTTATATTTCTGTGCTCATTACATTTTCACCCCAGTCTTGGGAACTTTCTGAAACACTGTACCTGGCTGTGGTCTCACACAGGCCATGAGTCAGAAGTGGTTCTACTGAAAGAAACAGAGTGGATTGATAGAGGTGATCTAAAACGAGTTTAAGTGGGTGGGAACACACAGGGCATTAGTATGGCAGAAGTAGCAGGGTTTGTCTAATTACATGAGTCCTATTCTTCTCTTAAAGCAACGGCCACTAATAAGGCAGTGGAGCAACAGTTTAGAAAGTTCCCCTGTAGTTCTGAAACTCTCCCAAACAGAAAAAGATGACTTTTCTCATTGCTCACCACAGCCATGCACCTGTTTGGCCTAAACTGGCACCTGCAGCCGATGGAAGGGCAGATGTATGAAATCACGGAAGACACAGCCAGCAGTTGGCCAGTGCCAACGGACGTCTCCTTATATCCTTCGGGGGGCACAGGGTTAGAGTTACCTGACAGGAAAGGCAAAGGAACCAGTGAAGGTATGGTTGGTGTGTGTCCATGTTGTGAGTCTTCTGTCTGCCTCTGAACTCCAACCATCCAATCTCATGTTCCATTACCTTCAATGCTGCCATCATCAGGTGCTTTTTCTAGTCTTTCACGTCTAGAACTAGTAATCGTCGGTCTTGTTTCCATATATTTCTAAGTTTCATACCTTTTCAATGTTCACTAATGCGATAAAACTGTGCGCAACCCTCACAACACATCTAAGGAATTCTCAAGGTGGAACCCTCTGTACCATATCTCACAGGCTACAGAAGGCCATCATGAAAACCCTGCCTCAGGTGGCTGTTTCCATGGAAAAAAACTGTCTTGAAAATTATATTTCTCCAGGAGCATTGGATCAAGCTTTCTCTACAACAGTACAAAGGTGCTTGGATTTCCAGCTCATTACTGGTTAATACCAAATGTTTTGAGGACCAAAATATTTACTAAGAAGTATTACATTGTGGGTTTTGATACTCCAGAGCTGGACATCTCTTTGTGAAATAAGCCAGGTTCCAAGGTCTAGTTTCCACAAAGTATCACAGCGTCAACAGCTTGAAATTTTTAGCTGAGATTAGAAGCAACTGCTGGTTTTCAATTCAGCAGTCCTTTATCCAGCAGGTTTACATCTTACTGCACTCTGTATAGAGGCAGCATTGCCAAAATTATGTGGAAGATCTGCAGAAAAGAGGTGTTTCATCCCTCCCAAAGACTTAGCTAGAGAAATAAGAAATTCAAGTTTTCAGATAGCTCTTTTTGTTAGGCTTCTTTATATGAAGCTAACAGATTGCCCTAAAAATGAAGCAATTGGCTATTGTTGTTAGTTCTTTTCAATGAGGAAGTGACATAAAAGATAAGAAACATGCTACTGTTCTGGCAGCTCATGTAGTCTCAAAGTTTCCACTGAGTTCTGTAGACTTCGGCTAAAAGCCTATGTTTACATGTTTAATAAAATTAATTGTAGTATTTCTTTAAGACCTTATCTGTTAGTCCAAATAAAGGACATAATTATGTGTTCCTTAAAACAGCGTGTTTACAAGTAACTGATGGCTGATACAAAGTTACATGGAAAAATCAGCTAAGCAGGTTATTCTCAGCAAACTTTACTAGCTGCAGATATCCCTGCTGTTGTATTCAAAAGTACTTCATGGCAGATCCTTTTTTTCTTTGCTCTAACTTGCCATATGTTTCATGTATGAAACATCTAATGTTGATCTGTGTATTTCCTTTTAAAAGTCCAAATGAAAATAAATTGATCAATCCAAAAATGCCATCCAAATCAAAGACCACTTGATTTCTTTTTAAGCAGTGCTTATAGTGACATCAGTAAAAGTTTTGATTGCTGCCAAAAAAAGTCTGCTAAAAGAGAAATCTGGGTATACTCTAGTTATGTTC
This sequence comes from Piaya cayana, assembly GCA_013389865.1. Lineage (NCBI taxonomy): Eukaryota > Metazoa > Chordata > Aves > Cuculiformes > Coccyzidae > Piaya > Piaya cayana. Next base: position 232,846 of record WAAB01018239.1, on the reverse strand, counting down.
TTAGAGGGCCCCTAAAGTAAGAGCTTTGGACAGATCTTAGGCAATATGTGGGCTTTAGGGAATGTATTGTCTTGACTAGAAAACAAGTTTGGACAAAATCTTTTTTGTGGGATTAGTCCTGTCCAGCCTTGGAATGCACCTCTCCCCATCAGATGACTATACAACTAATTCTGGGCTAGCATGGCTAATATTCTGAAGCACAATGTAAGTGATTATTGAAATTTATTTAAAAATAGATTGAAATATATTTGCAAGTCTTCCTGATCACAAGGTAATAGGCTGGAATGTATTAAAGTATCCTTACGGCTGATTTGAATGAATCATTACCAATGTCTTGCCAATTCTCAGTAACAGTCATTCCTTCTCATCCATGGCTGTGCTCCAGCACAGCATTTACCTGTGTTTAAGCCCATTCCTGTGTAGCAAAGCATTTAATCACATGCTTACATTTAAGCATGTAATTAAATGAGATTGAAGTCAGAGAGATATGAGTATTTTGACCAGGGTACCTTGCTATCAAAAATAGAAGCAGATTCAGCAAGGGTCAAAATGAAATAGTTCATTTTGTTATCCAGATAAATTAGGAATAGTTGCTGCAGCAACCATAAAGTTCAAGGTAATGTGTGGAAAGGGCAAAGTAATTGACAGCCCAATTAAGAATTCAGACCTGAAGTTAATTTTAAGGAGTCAGATATTCTGATTAAAACCTAATTTCTGATTAGAGGCTGAAATGGCTTTCTTATTATACTTTTGTTATGAAGTATCTAGTCCATAGGGCTTGATCTTAGTGTAGCCTGAAAGTGATGAAACACAGATGGATTTCAGGGCTGAATTCAGCCTGGTGACAAGAACCTTTCTTTGCACTGCTGTATCAGGATAAATGTCAACTGCTGGCAACACAATATAACGGCTTGTAGGATATCGGCTTATCAGACCTACAGCTGTCCAACAAGAGGAGACATAACCTTTGTAATTGTGTGTACAAACAATTATTTCTGTGAAATTGTCTTTTGCAATCACAGAAGCATTTTTGTTCGCCTGAGCAAGCACTGCATACAGGCAGAATACACGCTGTGCTCATTTTTTCCAGGCTCACTCTTGCATAGCAGCATCTATCACATTAAATTCTCACCTTCTCTGATTCACTCTGAGGTACAGTCTTTATTAATGAACAGCCAGGGCACATATCAAATCCGTGAGGTTTTCATCTGAATTTCGAAGAGTCTATAAAATGTGTCAGTAGTAATCAGAAAAATGTATCCTTCATTTGAATCAAAACATGTGATGTCCTTAGCTCTTTTTTAATAGAATCCTGAGTCTTTTAATCATACAATAATGGAATAAGAAACATTGCATGAAGGCATGGGAACTGTTGCCTTTAATCCTGACAGTGTGGAAAGTAATTTTTGGTATGCCAAATAAATATTAACAATCTGGTTGATAAAGCAATGCCCTTCAAAATCAAACTAGTTGATTTCCATTGTACAATTGTACCTTATCGTCACAAAATATTTAGAAAGAATGTCTGTTTACCTAAGCTCCTTCTGGACATCTCTACTAATACGCACTTCTACTAAAATTAGATAAAAAGCAGACTCCCCCTTCTGTATTTATTTGAATGTGATGAACAAAACCGAATAAGTATTCAGTAAAATTACCAGTAGCTATGAACATATATATATAGTTTGCTTTCTAGACTGTGCTGGTATGCATAAAGATTCTGCCACAAGACAGCACAGAAATGAGGCATCCATCAAGTCCCATGCCAACAGTGTAGTAGCAGTCACTAACTTTCGGTCAGGGGTTAGTGTTATTTGCACAAAAAGCTCTGCTAAAATTTTTACATAAGTAGAAAAAAAATTCTGCATCCTACAAAGGAACATCTTCAGAGACTTCTTTTGTTAGCAGTTAATATGCATATAATTTCTGTATGGATTTCACAGATAACAGCTAACAACTTACATCTGTTTCTTATGGAGAGTTTATTTTGGGTTGGTATGTGGAGAAGTTTAATGAATTATTGTTATTAATATTAAAGAAACAATAAAATGAAACGTTGTTCTGCCGATCACCTTTTCAACATGGCAAGTAAATTCTGAGACTATTCATGATGGATGAGAAAATGTATGTTTATTTCCCAGGTTCTGGAAGAAAAAGAAATTCATAATGTAGTTTTCCTCCAAAAGATCATGTATTCCTGAAAGTTTATTTTGCATTTTGTTAGAATTGCCTGATCTGTAATACACAAAGCAATGTGCTGTAATGGCACAGAGATTAGACAAGAAATTTATTTGAATTTCTAGAATTAATAATTAGGCCATGTTGTTGACATGATGCCCTCCTTACTAAAGACAAAATCTTTCAGGTGACACTACTACATGCTACATGCGTGCTTAAATAAAGGCTGTTTCCTAAGCAGTTACTTTCTTCATTGCATTTATGGACTGCGAGTGAAACTGTGGCCACAACAGCTGAAAAAGGCAACACTCTGGGTTTTGTTTTTCATTCTGCCCTTCATTCCCTGGGCTTCCTTTACATCCAGATTTTTCAAAGTGGCCACTAGTTTTGAGAACTGTGAGTACATGAATTTCTAACCTGGAATTTCTCAGATGTGTTTTCCAGGGATACTCAGCTCCCTGATGACTCCTTTGGACATTATGGCATGTTGTGGTCTGGATACCCAGGCTCTCCAGCCTAGTGTTCTCTTTAAGAAATATGTGCCTCCATATGCTTGTCTTCTGAAAGAAGACGGATCATTATAACACACTTCACAGATTCTGTTGAAACCTAATTAAAATCTCTCATGTTTCTTAGTAGATATCGCTCAGGTGCAGGGTATGATTTCTTTCGTTCTTCTCAGTCCTCTCATTTTAGTTTAGCTTTTTCTGGACTGTTGAACAAATTTCAAATGGTGTTACCACTATGAAAAATTAATTTAATAGAGGAACATTTTCCTTTTACCACCTAGGCATCTTTCATGTTGCTGTTCTCACACTACCATTCCATTCTGTGACACGTCTACCTCCCTGTTACTGCACTTCTCTTTTCTAATTTAATGGCCGCTTCTCCCTCTGTGAACTTTATTCATTTAGGACATAATATCAGATGATTTATTCTTACCATCAGAATGTAATTACACACTCTCTGATGTTACAGTTTATACAAAAGCCATTTTTCTCCAGGTTGCTCTTGCCATGTTCATGTTTTCAAACTAAACAGTTACTGAAGCCAGGAATAACCCTGCTAGTTTTCTTCCCATGGATTGACTAGACAAAGTACTGTGAAGACCTCAGGACACTAATAGGTTGTTTCTGAAGATCGGTGTCAGATATAGCAGTATGATTGGATTACTTTCAGGATCAAAGGTTAATCCAAGATTTTTGTTCCTGTGTTTTGGCAGGAAAGCCCAGTAGTTTCTTTCCAGACGACAGTTTTATAGACTCTGGAGAAATTGATGTTGGCAGACGAGCCACACAGAAGATTCCTCCTGGTATCTTTTGGAGATCTCAGGTGTTCATCGACCACCCAGTACATCTGAAATTCAATGTGTCACTAGGAAAGGCTGCTCTGGTTGGCATCTATGGCAGAAAAGGCCTCCCACCGTCACACACACAGGTAATGGAACCTCATTTCAATTAAATAATAGCTGTCTTATATTTTATGTTCTTATGGCTTATTGTTTTATTTCAAGTATTTTTTCCAAGAATTTGTTGCAGGCTTGCAAGATGTTAAGGGCCATCTATCCAGAGAAAGATAATCAAGTGACAATTGCAAAATTTACAGACATTGACCTGGTGAGCTGTAGGCACAGGCAGAGCAAGCAGTTGCCTAAGGCAGCAAGCTGCCAGAGGAGGAAGAGGGTTTGTGGGCTGGTGATCACTGAGAGGATCAGCTGGTTGTTCCTAGCAGCATGAGATAACCTATGTCCAGTGCCCCTTATAGCAGCAGTGGCCACATTCAAAGCACATCAAAAAAGAATCATCTCATAAGCAGTCTCATGTATCTCAGGTCTGTCTCCCTTCTCCAGCTTCTGCCTTTTCCTGTCATGGGTAAGAACATCAAGACCTCATCGTCATGGGATAAAGATTCACTTTCATCTTCTGTGCTGAAATGCGTTTAGTCAACTTTTCACATTATGTCTGTCAACAGTCAGATTAGACTGAGATTGGTCAGAGCCCAAACAAAATCAAGTTTTTACAGAAAGCCACTGGCTTACGTAGGCAGAAATCAAGATACAGTTATTATTCACTAGGATTAAAATGAAAGCAACTGCTGTTCATGATACACCTTGGCAAAAGCCATCTCGAGTCATTTTCTGATAAAAGCTCTGAAAAAACATCCCCTTAAATAAGGATTTTGTACATTATATTTTCCTTACTTTCCATTTGGCTTTCTAAGCTGCTCTTAACCAGATCGATTAATACATTAGGGCATAACTCTCATTGGCAATGCAAAGCATCTTACTCCCATTTACATCAGCAAGTTATCAAAGTATTACCAGGTTTACATTAATGTACCTTACCCTTGCTTTCCAGTATTAACTGAAAAGCCTAGAAACCAATACAACTATTTGAGATTTATAGAAATGCCCTGCCTTTAATTTCTTTGTGATCAGATATATTTATTACAATCTTTCTGGGTAATACAGTATTTTCTACATATTAACACACCTGCAACTTATTTATGTCAAAGAGGTGTCATAAATCTACACCTACTCTACCTACTTTTCTGAAAAATTAAAATATTTCAATAAGATCAGCAGGTCATAAATTCAGTGACACACTGGTGCTATTATTGCCTATTTTTAATCAGTCTCGTTTTACAGGCAGATTCAGACATTTAAAACTTATAACTCTTGTATTATTTAAATAAAAACTCAAGTCATGGTCACATAATGCTAACTGCACATCAGAAGTTTGTATTGCTTTTACTTTTTTATTATCATTATTAATTTCTGTTATGGAACAAGATTTACTGCAAGAATAGTATCAGTTATTTAAGTAACAACTGCAAAATTTAACACCTAAACTTCAAGTCTGTTGAAATTAAAGCAAAATCTTAAATGTAGCAGGACACTATATGCAGCCATAGTAATGTTATAAGCAATTAGAAAGCACACACTGACTTCACTGCTGCTGCTGTTTTTTCTTTAACCTCATTTTTGTTGGGATACTCTGAGTGATTTGTCAGTGTCAGGACCTTTCCCATTTATAATAGCTTGATGGTGTATCAGTTTAAGCCTCGTCTGAGAATGAGATGTTCAGTGTGGGATGTGCCACATGCTTGTCAATATTACATGCTGGAGGAGACAGTGCATTTGCTCAGAATCCTTGTGAGTTCTGCTTTTTGTGTAGCTACTATTTGAGAGCTGCCAAGTATATAAGAAAATCATCATCTGGACAAAACACCACCAAAAATGGCTGGGGGAAAATTTTATTCATGCAATAAAAATCAGAGTACACTAGTAGAAACAAATCACAAACCCTGCCCTGTTCTTATGTTGCAGATATTGAATCAAAATTGATTTATTGTATGTTAGCATTTTAGTTTTTCAATTATTAATTTTCCTAGATTTATTGTTTTATAAAACTGCTGTCAATTAAAACTGTGTTCTCCTTCTGTATTTTTTTGTATGATCTTTAATTTCACCATAGTTTATTAGTCGTAGGAGTCATTCAATAGGTAACCTGTTTTCTGTGTTGAAATTGTAAACCTGTCTCTCATAATTAATACATATTACACAAATCTGTTTTCTTTTCAATAATACATAATAGCAGCCACACCTCACAATGAGTTTTACATTTCCGACTTTTGTAAGGAATTTCATAAACACGACTTTGGCAAAATGTATGCTTAAAGCAGTGATACAGTCTCCCCTGGAAGAATTTCATAAAGAGACTATTAATTTTCCCCAGCCTATTTAGATGATGGCAGTAGTAAAATTCTAGCTGATTATCAGTTTTTTTTCTGTTTGAGATAATTAGATATTTCTTCTGTTTAGATAATCCAACCTCTGTGGTGCAAGCCCTAAAATACTGTATTTTCTTTCAGGATATTTTAATTGATCCCAAGCCTGTAGATCCTTAGCATATGTTCCTGAATTTGATAAAATGTTAGAAGTCATATTTATCTATGCTAAAACAACAAAATACTCCAAATTATCGTTGGGAAATTTTCTCTGCTTGTGGTAATCTGTCTTACAGTCAAGGTTGCCAGAAACTATGGACACAAAAAAGTAAGGACAAATTACAGCCTCCAGATTTCTGTAGTCCTAGAAACAGAGTATGCAGAAGGCTAAAATAGTTTACTGTTAACTAAAGGCATTTCTTCTCATTCTTCTCAACAAATCATGATAAAAGTTACACAATTTTATTATGATCTATTACATTTAATCTTCCTAGGTAATTTTTTTTTAAACTCTTTTTAACTTAGGCCAAGTTTTGAAAAATAATTAATTTTAGGGATTGGCCATCACAGCTTGTGGGAGGCATTTTTCCCTTTGTACAATTTTACTTGATTGTCATGGTATTTTATCTACAATTTCCTTGCTTGCAATAACTCCAATTGCATATTAAAAATCTCTAAGTGAATTAAAATGCAATAAAGCACAATCCATTTGTGGTTCAATTAATATTTGCAAGTAGTAACTACTACCTTTGCAAAATTGTCAACATCTACAGCAGCATCTTGCAAATATTTGTAAAAAATAAACTTTTACTTTTGGCACAAAGCCCCAAATAAGCATAACTGGAGTGTAACAAGAGCAGCTCCCTTTTAGCTGGGTGCCTTGAAATTGTTTTCATCTCACTAAGCTTAAAGCATCTACATCTAGTGTGTAGTAACAAATGGATGCTTCTAAGGCACAATCCACGGGACCTTTCTTTGATGTCAACTTTATAACAAGGCAGATTGTCTTCTAGGAGTGACTCTTACTGCAATCCATTGGTTCTAGAAAACTAAATCAAGCTGCCATGGAGATGTCAGTGCATGGTACGGTGAATTTCACCAGTGGTATCTGCAGTTCCCTTTTAAAAATCTAGTCAATCTGTTCTGTTGTGCTCCAAAATGAAAATGGAAATATGTAGGTTTTTCTCTTACTGGGTTTAATGTCATCACTGTGCTTGGCCAGTGTGTTTCTCAGTCAAACCGAACTGCCCTTAGACATTCCCACAAGCAGATAGCACCATGGTGTCTTCTGTCACTGCCCTTGTCAGCTGAGACAGTCATGACCACACTGAGACTTGATGAGAAATTAGCCTAGGTAATAGCTCAACCTCAGGGTGGTTGCAAATATCTCACTTACAAAGTGTCATTCAAACTAAGCTTCATTATTGTCCTCTGAAACATATAATCACTAACTCATTATAATTTTAATTATATATTTTTGGTTTTATATTTACTTTATATTTTTAGATTTTATATTTTTATAAGTTGTTTTTACATTATATTTTTTAAAACCAGAAGCTGTGTCTCTGACAAAGGTAACTTGGGCAGAGGCACCCAAAAGGAATGCCTTTTGCCAGGGTGCCAGCTTTTGTATTCTCAGACGACACTTCAGCACCAAATTTGAGAGCTCTATATCTGAAATACAGACAGAAAATTCAAGCAAGGATCAAAGCTTATTTCATGTAAATATGTTACTAAAAATACAGTAATTAAAATTTTCTAGGGACAAATTTTGTCATTTCATGTGCAAGCTACGTGATATATGCTTACTTCTCAATTTTTTTTTTGAAATAAATGTATTTAAGGTTTTTTTTTACCTTAGCAATGACAGCGGAGGAAAGATCATGTTATCTAGTCCGTATCTGAGTTGATTGTGGAGGCAATAACAAACTACTTAATAATACAACAGAAGCACCCAAATTTTGCTACAGTAAAGTCAAAAGGGATATGAAGCGTAAATGTTGCTGCCACACTCGGCCAACACTCAGCAGACATTCAGTGCAACAGTATTCACTGCTACAAAAATAAGTTCTTTGTTTCCTTCTGCCTTTTTTTTCCCTTCCTGCCAAAACCTACAAGCTTCTTTGACCAACAAGATAGGAGAGGCAAAACCAAAGGGAGTAGGAATAGGAATGCTAAGCTCTGCCTCACCTGCCGCATTCTGTTGACAAGATGTGCTTTCCACATAAACACATGATAGAAGTCAGATTAGATAAGGTTAACTTAACATTTGTGGTCTTGTATCTAACTCATCTCATTAATATATTACCACACAAAATACAATTATTGAAGAAAGTTAAAAGAAAAGTTATTTAAATAGGGAACTAAAGTTGGTTTTACTACTAGTAGCAAAATCAACATAGTTGCTTAGCTGAAGTTACCCTGGTAAAAAAATAAATATATCCTTCTGTGGAAAACTCCCAAAAGCCACTCTCTGAGTGGGACTTTTATATTCCTTTATCTCTTTTCCATCTTCATCTTCTATGATCTTTTAACCACATTTGATATTGCTTTATGATAACCCCCTTGCTGGCTAAGCAAAATACTTCTGCAAAACCTCTACCAGAATTTACTCAGAAATACCTCTTGTATTTCCCTTGGTGATTCATAATAATTCTGGCAAACAACCCAGTTAGTTAGCTAGATACGTTTTTCTGTCTATTTTACTTATTAGCCACAACACAAAGCAGCTGAAAACTAAGCTTCTTATCATCATACTTACAGTGCAATTTAAGCATGGTCCATCGACTTCATGTTTCCCTGCCTGTGTTTGTACAAAATGAGAACACATCAGTTGGGTCAATATGCTCCAAATCACATTCTAAATAAAGGTGATTTTTTTGATTCATATAATTACAGAAAACTGCATTTGTACACTAGCTGTTTCCAGAGTGGTTACTAGCAGGTAGGCCAGGGATATACTTGAGTTACCCATGAAAATGCTTTTTATGATGCTCTTGGAGACCTAGAGCAAGAGACTAACCTGGAGGAAGCCTGAAATGCACACAAACATCATTCTTTTTTATGTTTCAGTTTGACTTTGTTGAGCTCCTTGATGGAAGACGTCTACTGACCCAGGAGGCAAGAAGCTTGGAAGGACCTCAGCGGCAACACAGAGCTTTTGTGCCCTTGTCCAGCCATGAGACAGGGTTTATCCAGTATTTAGATTCAGGAATTTGGCATTTAGCCTTCTACAATGATGGCAAGGAATCGGAAGTGGTTTCTTTTCTAACTACTGCTATTGGTAAGGATTCCCTGTGTTATTCCTGAACTCCTAAATGTGCTTTGAGGCCAGGTATTATCACACATATTCAAATTGAATGACGGCTTTTTCTGGTTTTGGAGAGAATGCTTGTAGGTGATTATATTTAACAAGTTGAACACTGTTAGAACCTAAATATCTCTTAAGTATTTTGTAGGCCTTTTTAGTAACTATATCCATAACAAGATTCTACCCAGTTCCAAGGATGTACTACTAGCTTGAAATTCCCTGCTTCATTTTCTTCCTTTGATCTGCCTTTTTTTTTTTTGTCTAGTTTGTTGTTTTTTTCTCTTTCTGTAGCAGAGGTGTAGGAATCATCGAAGAGCACACAGCAGCAGCATGCAACAGTTTTCTGTAACAGAGAGTCCTGCCTTTGAGCACTGCCAGAATTATGCAGGGTGGGTTTCACAAAGAGCACTGGGGTTAGAAGTCCAATAAAGTGCACTGCAAGGCTTGTTAGTAGGAACTGCAATAACAGGAATCACTGTTTCTCCCTGCCAACAAAAAGAAGCTGAGATTTCTTAAGAAGAACAAATTAACTAAAGAGGACTCTCAGTTTCTCTGGCTGTTAAGTGCCCTGCCAGTTCAGCACACAGACATCGATTTGTTGCTGTCTAGGGAGAAAAGGATGCTGCCTGTGGGCTGCTTGACAGCCTGGCACATGGCTATTCTTCCTCTACCATGTAAATATCAGAATCTGTCTCTGATTCAATAATACTTCATTTTAAATTTGACTGGCCTGCTGAAACTATTCATATACCCAAATTAATTTGGTTGTACTCATAATTTAAAGATTGCTCCGTAAAAATTGCACTCAGCTTTCGTCTAGCCATAGCAATTATTTAATGGACTTTTTTTCTTTTCTGAAAAAAAACAGACTTATTCCAAAGCTTCTGTTAATCCCTCTCCCCGAAGAGGCATTGGTGTTGAGTCTCAGCTGTCTGCGATAGTTACCTAATAGCTATGGACTGTAATTTGTCTTGGCAGGTTAATTAAAAGTTTAAGTCTTAAAGAAAAGTCATTAAGATCCCAATATTCCATTTTAGCGCCAAAGTTTATCTAATACAGAAGTGGGAACAGTGCTATAATGCTTCTTTTTAAATTTGATACCTGGAAATACACATGTTCGATCCTGTCCACTGTTAAGCAATCCACCAGAAATAGTTACATGTTATCTTATGAAACTGAAGTCTTGCTTCATTGAATGCAGATTTACTTTCATTTAGTCTACTTTAGCAATTTCATTTTTTATATACCCCAACCACCTTCTGCCCAGAAGAACGTCCAGGAATTCTTCTGAAAGCAACTTCCTTTTCCTTGTCTATGAATTTATTTGGTTTAAAATTTCTCATCACAGGAAAATCACAGAATCACTAGGATGGAAAAGACCCACAGGACCATCAAGTCCAATCATTCCTATCAATCACTAAACCATGCCCCTTAGCACCTCGTCCACCCGTCCCTTAAACACCTCCAGGGAGGGTGACTCAACCACATCTCTGGGCAGCCTCTGCCAGTACCAAATGACCCTTTCCATGATTTTTTTTTATTGATGTCCAGCCTGAACCTCCCCTGGCAGAGCTTGAGGCCATTCCCTCTTGTCCTGTAAACTGTCACCTGGGAGAAGAGGCCAGCTCCCTTCTCTCCACAACCTCCTTTCAGTACATTGTAGAGAGCATTAACATCTCCCGTTAGCCTCCTCTTCTCTAGACTAAACAGCCCCAGGGTGTTCATTTTCTGGAACATGGGGACAGCTTGCTCCTGAGCTGCTAGGATTTCCTTTTTGAAGAGCTCCCAGCCCTTGTGGGCTCCCTTGCCCTTAAGGACTGTCACCCATGGGACTTTATCAACCAACCTTCTGAACAGTCCAAAGTCTGCCCTCTGGAAGTTTAATGTTACTGTTCTGCTAATCCCCCTCCTCACCTCACCTAGAACTGAAAATTCTACCATCTCATGATCGCTTTGTCCCAGGTGTCCTCCAACCATCACATCCCCCACAAAGCCTTCTCTATTCACAAACAGCAGGTCCAGGAGGGCGCCTTCTCTTTTCACCAGCTGTGTGAGGAAGTTGTCTTCCACACACTCCAGGATCCTCCTAGACTGCTTCTTTTCTGCTGTGTTGTACTTCCAGCAGACATCCAGAAGATTCAGTTCTCCCACAGGGACAAGAGGTAGCGATCTTGAGACTACTCCCAGTTGTTTATAGAAGAACTCATCAGCTTCTTCTTGGCTGGGTGGTCTATAACAGACTCCCATCACAATATCTGCCTTCTTGTGAGCTACTCTGATTTTAACCCACAGGCACTCAATCCCATCATCACCATAATCACACTTGAGGGTATCAAAGCACTCTAACATAGAGGGCTACCCCACCACCTGTCCTACCGTTCCTGTCATGCCTGAAGTGTTTATACCCCACCATAGCTGCAGTACAGCTGTACGAGTCGTCCCACCACATTTCCCTGATGGCAGCTATATCGTAGTCTCCTTACCCTACAATAACTTTAAATTCCTCCTTCTTATTTCCCATGCTGCATGCATTGGTGTAAATGAACTTCAGCTGGGCTAGTGAACCCTCAGCCCTTATACAGGGAACAGTGTTCATTCCCAATTGACTGGTCCTTGGAATATAAAATCCCCTCAGTGCCAATTTTATCCTTTCTGTCACCAGATGTACTCGCCCCCACTTGCTCTGTGGTGATATACTGTTGGTCCTTGCCAGCACACCATCTCTCAGGCACTAGAGTTCCATTTACAGGCTCAGTCTTGACTTCCAGACTCACTCCTGAGAATCAGTAAGGCTGTCACAGCACAAAACACTTTTAAAGCACAGTCACTAGTTGTTCTTGTTTTCAAAGTGATACTGAGTGTTCTAGCCAGGCTTTTCTTTTGCCTTAATTGCACTAATAATAAGGGGAGAGATAGGGAACACAAAGCGTTCTTAATTTTTCTCTAAAGGGTAGGAGAATGGTGTGGATGACAAGCGTGTCAGACTGCTTTTAACGCAATCCTGGGGGGTTTTAACTTGTATTCTGATGTACCTTTATGCCCACATGGTAAGCAGAGTAGTCCATGATATATATATATTACATAACACATATACCCCTGTGGACCTTGGACCATTCTGTGTTTCAGTATGAAGTTTTCTTTTGCTCTTCAATAGAGAGCTCTGCACTGCACGTGAGGATCACTTTGCCCACTGGCAGAGGGAATGGCCTCAAGCTCTGCCAGGGGACGTTTAGGCTGGACATTAGGAAAAAATTGTTCACAGAAAGGGTCATCGGGCACTCAAACAGGCTGCCCAGGGAGATGGTTGATTCACCTTCCCTGGAAGTGTTTAAGGGATGGGTGGACAATGTCCTGAGGGGCATGGTTTAGTGTTTGGTAGGAATGGTTGGATGGCAATTCTATGATTCAAAGCTATAGCGCCCAGGAAAAACTCTTTAGGTGCAAGCTGTGCACTTTGAAGCTCACTTCAGATAAGTACAAGTCTTAGATAGGAAGATGTGGTTTCTTGGCTAGAATTTGGCCAGAGAAGTGCAGCACTTTTATAAGTACACTTGAAAAAATGTAATAGCCTTAACATGTTAGTATCTTTCTTGTTAGTCTAGGTTTCAACAGCTTGCTTTTTAAAAAAATCAAGGCAGGCATTTTGTGTAAAGGTACTGTAATACTTTAGAACCTTTGTAGTGTATTCCTGAGGTGTGGCAAGACATGGTTGCTAGATTTTAAGTCTATAAATGCCATAATACTGTAGTGTTATGATTTTTGTTAGTGCCAAAGTAAAGAGATACAGCAACCTGACACAGTGTTTGTGAACCAGGGTATAAAATTGCAATGCCAAACAAATAAGTGATATGTGATGGAAACCTTAGATCTGTCTGTGTGGTGAAGAACCTGCAGAGGAATTGTGTTGACTGTCAGGGGCAAGCTGGCATTTAATTTGATTTCTGTGGTAGGAGAATGTAGAAAAACATCCCTCCTGACATAAGACTTGTAGTGAGAGTGTGTTTGCTGCAGGAAGAAGTAGCATTTGGTGATTTGAGAAGAGGACCAGCAGCCTGAAACTCTTGAATTCTGATTGATGTACTAATTCTGACCCAGTCCAGGCTCATGCTTCAGCTGCTAACAATGTAAAACTGAGGAAAGTGACATTTCCCCAGAGATGCTGTGAGGCTGATAGTACTGCTGGGAAAAATGCATTAAGCATTAATTAATAGTCATGAATAATAGCAGAAAGCATAAGAGTGATCACAATGTTAAGTTTATGAAGCCAAACTGTTCAGTCATTCCTCAAGCAAACTTCCCCTGTAAAGACGTACTCAACTGAGTAAAGGACCGTAGTTTTACTTCACCAATAAAAATATTGAATGGAAAGGGTGCTGATTTTCCAAATGCTGCTCCATTCCAATAGACTGAACTTTTCAGAGCTAGTAAAATCACTGCAGTCTCTGTATGACAATATCAACTGCAGTTACTGTGCAGTGCTTCTCTGTAATTATTTAGTCTCCATTATTACAGAGAAAACTGAAAAAAAAATCATTTATATTGCAGTTTTATAACAGATGATTTCATAAACTGTGAGGCTGTTCATCATACAGTTTTGAAATCCAATATATCTATTACTAAATCCACTCAGGAATATTAGTGCTGATTTTGAGGGCAGGATATGGCAGTTTAGCCTGCTTTCTAAAAGGATGTGGAATCATCATCATTAAAGAGTTAGGTGGTGTCAAAATATGTGCCTGTTACTTGCCACTGCATATAAACCTGGAGAGAATATGATGTCGTAATGCCTGTTAAGAGCTTATACTTCTGCATGATACAGGCAATTCAGATGGAGAGAAACAAAGATTATTCTGGGAAATTTGTCATCATTTCATAGCATTTCTATATCTCATTCCTTTGAATTGCAATGCCTGACATTATAAAGGAATGGACAATAATAAATTCACCTTTTTGTATATGACGTTAATGGCACTTTCTGAAATTTCTAACAGAAACACTTTTTTGAAAAGTGCTTTGTTTGATTCACCTCTACCTGATAGTGGTGATTTATTCAGAGCAATCTTGTGTAAGCAGAGCAAAATAGTAGGCTTAGGAATCAGCTGGAATCAGCACATCTGAGACAGAGCATTGGCCAAAAATCTGCTCAGTAGAAACAAGAAACATCTGAGAGACTGAAAACAGCATCTACGGAGTCAGAGAGAAAGTGTCTTCCAGCAGCTGTTACTGCTGAGCTCAGCCAAGCTTGTCAGTGTGGGGCTGCTGAGAAATCAAAAGGAAAAGCAAAATCAGCTGCCTGTGAAAGGAGAGCATCTCTGTTTACCAGCGTGTCACCCAACAAGCAACAGGAAGCACATGTAGAACACCTCTGATAGGCTGCAAGGTTTCATCTCCCTTTTATCTTCTGCAAGAGACAACACTTAAGCTTAAGAGAAGGACCATTGTTCCTCCTGCCCCTCTACTACTCATAAAGAAAACTACTCTAAGTACTTCCCTATATCAAAGCACAAAGAAAGATGGCAGTGTTATTTATAAGGGGCTGTCAGCACATACGGTACTTTGCAATATACATCAAAAGGCAAGCTCCCTTCCTGCAATAGCCTAAAATATAACCCACCTGCATGCAGTCCCAAGGACAGTAGTTCACACATGTGAAGGATACCCACAGAGGATCAATACACAGCAGGACTGAGCTTAGAGAGCAGAGAAGAAATTACAGAGCACGGAGGCAATCATGAGACTTGCTGTGAGTCTTGTGTGAGAGGTGACAGAAACGACTCTTCCTAACTACTGAGTGAAAATGCCAGAAGGCCAACTGTATCCTGGACTGCATCAGAAGAAGCGTGACCAGCAAGACAAGGCAGATAATTCTTCCCCTCTGCTCTGTTCTCATGGGACCTTACCTGGAGTACTGTATTCAGTTCTGAAGTTATCAGCACAGGAAAGACATGGATCTGCTAGAGCGAGTCCAGAGAAGGGCCACAAAGATGATCAGAGGGCTGGGGCACCTCCCTTATAAGGACAGGTTGAGAGAGTTGTACTTGTTTAGCCTAGAGAAGAGAAGGCTCCAGGGAGACTTTAATGCAGCCTTCCAGTACTTAAATGGGGCCTACAGGAAAGACTGTAGGGGGCCTCTTTATCAGGGAATGTAGTGACAGGATGTGGGGTAACAGTTTTAAATTGAAAGAGGGAAGATTTAGATTAGATATAAGGAAGAAATTTTTTACTGTGAGGACGGTGATGCTCTGGAATAGGTTTTCCACAGAAGTTGTGGATGCCCCATCCCTGGAGGTGTTGAAGGCCAGGTTGGATGAAGGATCAACCAGGTCTAATGGCAGATGTCCCTGCCCATGGAAGGAAGGTTGGAACTAGATGACCCTTAAGGTCCCTTCCAACTCAAACCATTCTATAATTGTATGATGCTCTATCTTTTTGTTTAACTTGTTATTAGAAAAGCGAAAAAGGAAGAGCCTGGGTAGCTCAGATGTTTCCCTTGCTTTTACTGCCTACGTGTAAGCTAATTTTATCAACTTCCAATTCAGCAGGGATGCGTAAGTGTGATCCACTCACAGTCTCGAAACCATTCATGTTATTTACACTTGCTTTGCTAATGTCTGGAAAAGTCTTAAGTAGGTTTCATGTAAATATTGAAGACTAACATGGGGTGTGATCTGTTCTGGCTTACATTTTCTTTTAGCTCCTTAATGCTTGAATTACTTTATTTAAAACTCCCCCATGTACAATTAGATCTTCAGGACTCTGAATGAGGAAAAGTGGTTTTAATGTCCCAGCTGCCCTTTTCTAAGCTGCTCCTTAGGCTGTATCCAGCAAAAGAGGCAGAAAGTTTAGGAAGTACTTTGCTGAATCAGGACCTTTTAACTGTTAATGGGACTCCAGCTGCTCCGTGGAAGTGCTCAGTTATGAACAGTGGTGTTCTCCCCTATTGCATGAGCACAGGCATCTTAGCCCTTCCACTGTTTCACTGAAGGACTTTTGAGCTTCCAAATTGTAGTAATCCTATACAGTTAATTAATTAATAGCCTGTTCCTTGCCAGACTTGCAACACTTTTCTTGCTCTGCACTGGAAAAGAAACACAGCAACATGTGATAACATGACAGGGAGGAAAATCACTACTTCACCTTTGATGTTATTGATCTCCTTCCTGTAAAATAACAGCAACTCATTGTGTGGTCTGCAAATAATTTTTTGCCTTCAGCTCTCTGTGTCCCATTACAAGGCCCTTCATGACAGACATTCTATCAGATGGTCAGTGCCTTTTCTGATTATCCTTTTGTTGCTGCTATCCCTTTTTTGATGATTTACTTCCTGCTTTCGGCTCTTGCCTAACTCCTCTGAGTGTGGTGAAGCTTGTCGGGCTCAGTCAGGTAGTATTTAGAAAAGATACAGTCACCTAGTTCAGTTAGGAGGTAAAAAGGGCATTTTTGAGTCCCTGACTGGGAGTTCTAGGTTTTTTTGTTTATTTTCCCTTGTGACTTTGGTCTTATGGATGACTTCATGTTGGCAGGTCTGCTTCATTGAAATTTACCCTTATCCACAGAGTAGGTTGAGGTTATGCTGCAGCATATGCAAAGTTTCCTCCACTAAACAACCAGCTGCCTACTGCACTTAAGGTCATTCATTGAGAATTGAATTAGTCCATCAGAAGGATGGGAAGAAGACAGACAAATTCAGCCCAGCCTGATAGGGTTAGTCCATGAAGAAGAAAGTCAAGAACAGAAGAGACTGCCATTTCCATTCTAGCCAAATCCATCCCAGACTGATAAGTAGGGTATGACCCTTGAGAGACAGAAATATGGGGTGAGGTCCCTCTGTCTGGGCTTCCTGGTAGCTGCAAGAATTCCCCTCTCCAAGCAGGTGTAGTTGTGTGCTTGGCAAGATTTCACTTCTTCATCCAGCCTAGGTGTAGATCTAATCTATTAGCTTTATAGGGCTTAATTAAAAATAAACATAGCCTGAACCTGGATCTAGAAATGGAAGGAGGGCTGTGCAGCGGTGAAACTTTTCACATCAGTTTGCACTCTCCATGCCCAGAAGTTTTCTGTTTGCTATTCTAGGTAGAACAGTGGTGGTGTTTTTAGATTGATAGTGATACATCTCTTTAAGACTTCAGCATCTAGAAGTCAATGATACCTTTATCAGTGCTCCCCTTAATCTTTTTATCTTTTTCCCAAAAATTAATGTACAGTCTCATTTCCCAGTGAAGTGAACCAAGGGCTTGAGCACAGCCCAGTGCTGGAGTTTATCTCCCTTTCTGCCTTTTCAGATGACTCCTATAGATCAAGCATTGCTCTCAGTTCATAAGTCCTCTTCATCTTCATTCTTTAATGTTGGTAGATGATGCTATTGGATGCTGTTCCCTAAGTGCTACCTGCAGCTTTCCACCTGCCTCTGAAACCAAAGCAGTTTCAAGAAACCTGAAGTCAGATCAGTCATTTCAAATCTACATGTTATTTGTGGTGACCTTTTTTTTCTCTGCAAGTATCTGAAACAATTATTTCATAATAACCCTGCTTCCCAAGCTATAATGGTAGGAAAAATTGTTATTTCAGGATTTTTCTTTTGAAGACATAAGGCGTCTCTAATAAAAGGGGAAATTAGGGACACATCTCAAAAATAATTAAATAATAAGAAGCCTGTAAAGGACAGATACTTGGCTATAAAAACTTCTGCAATTGCTCTTTCCATACAGAGCGTATCTTTTCATTGATGCTCTCTGAGAAAAAACTGGCAGCAGAAATTACAGTGTGTATCTTGGCTTTAAAGCAAAGATGGAATAATTTATTTAGTGTTACACAGGAGATTTTTCATGGCTCTTTCTTTTAAAATTTTGAGTTGTATATCAACACTCCTCTTTCAATAGATCTTATGATCACTATTGATTTGGGTGGGACAAATAAACAAGCAGACATGTATTTTCATTTATATGGTACAAAAGAAATTACGCCCTGTTTGTAAGGATTGCTTGGATGCTAATAAGTGTTCATCTCAGTAGAATTTAGACATCTGAATGTCTTTAATGATCCAGATTTTGTCTGGTTTTGATTGTGCTTTAAAGTGGTAGAAAAATGAAAGAAGATTTTTCTTTTTTAAAACCTTTGCCTACATCTGTACCTTCATGGACTGATAGCCTTGGAACTTGCTTGTTTGTTCTGTTTGCAGGCAAGTTCTCTTGATCTTACAGAGCTTGTGCAAAAGATTCATTGATTGGAGTAATTTAGTTTTAAAGTAAAGGTTTATTTAATATTGAAGTTAAAGCCTTTTTTCTTTTTCAGTTATTTCTGTCCTGTTTTTTCAGTTTTTCCAGAACAGCAGAATTCTGCCTTAATAACATGGCATATAGTGCTGTCTGAGGGTTTCTGGAGAAATGTGTAGAACAGTGCATATGGTTTTCGTTTTTACACTTTTGTATATAGCTTTTTCCATACACCCCAGACTGCAGGCTAACGTAAGCACAGCTTGTTTTATTCCCATGTTGTATTATTTTGCTGCTAGAACAGCTCTATGTAGACTTTTCTTTCCATGAAAGCTGCCCTGCTAAAGTACAGAAATAAGGTTGTGGGAGTTACTTGTCCACTTTGGCAAACAAAAGGAGAACCCTTTCTGAACTGGAACAACAGAATTTTTGAAGACGTATTTTTCCAAAGGCTGTATTAAAGTGTATGTACTGGCAAGCAAGATCACAAAAGAGAGCAAAAACCAGTGACATCAGCACCTCGGGAGTCACCGGGCCAATCTCTCCTCTGCACAGCAGCTGAGTGGAATGAGAAGGACACGGTTTATACAGTAACTCCTGGCGTATGGTGACTTCTTAAATGATAAGTGCTGCTCTGCGCATTAAGTATGTGAGTGCTTTCTTTATCTAAGTGCTGCAACAGCCTCAAAAAAGGAGTTAAATTATGTTAAATTGATTTCTAGAGGCCTTGCTGGAGTGTCTGAAAAGGAACATGATTTGACCAAGTTCATGCAGCAAGTCTGCTAGAGGCAGAAATGGAGTCATGAGTTCTGCTTTTTCTCTGGCCCTGATCAAAGACCACTGTGACTGCAATGCAGTGGCCCACAATGAGGCGTATGGCCACACCTGAGATGCCTCAGGGAACTGAGGGCAGGTCTGACATAAAACCTAGGGAAGACTCAGTCCCTTCTGTAGCAGTGGCCGGAGACAAAGCATCACACTTGAGGTATACGCACCAGGCACCTGCCTACATAATTGAACCTCAGACATTAGTCATTCCAGACTTATTCATCAGGTAGAATATATTTGCTCGACTTTATGTAAAAGGAAGCTTAATCTTTAATATACCCAAAATTATAGCATTGTCTAGGTTTCATGGCATTTTTTTGACCAAATGAGATCACATTTGAGGTCCTTTCTCTGTGTGTGTATGCAGGAATGGTTTGTGGTTTTTCCCCTAGAATACACCAACTTTCAACATCATTTAAAATTAAATTCAAGGCCAGCTTTAGCCTTGCCCTGAGCTACAAGAGCAGAAATTATAGTGTACTATTTGTGAAGTAACTTGCCACTTGCTAGTGCAGCTCCAGAAGCTGAACCCTGAAGGCTGAATAATTGTTGTTTCCGGTATTAGTTTGTAAGAATTTGTAAGAGTGAGAAGGAACAACAACAACAACAAAAAATCTTTGCAATCCCTTGGGCAAAGTGGGGATATGAGAGTTTCATTTACAGGACTGAAATTCAGGTTTAAATGTATTCCAGTTCTAAAAAAGGAAAAACAGGAAGAAAATAAATGTTTGTAAGGTGTCTTTCTAGATCTCCAAAGCCTTGTCATTAGCATGTTACAAGTATGGGATTAAAGTGTTGTTTTACTTAGAAGCTGCATTGTAGAAGGAAGAGGAAGGCTTCAGCCCAATAGCCACTCTTTGTGAAAAATCATTCACTTTTTTTTCCCCAGCTAACTTCCAACCTGTGATCACATTTCAAGTGATTTAGAACAGAGAGTTTTTTGAGTTGGGCAATGTATGATTCCGTAAGAAGCGTATTTTATAGTCCTTTTCATGCTTTTAGCATTGTTCACATTTTCAGGGAAGAAAACAGTGTTCCCTGTATATCCCAGTGAACAGCAGAAAAACATTAGCAGGATTTTGAGTTGCCTTCATTCTGATCCCAGTGAAGTCAGAAGAGACTTTATCATTAATTTAAATGCTAGTATACATAGAACAGTGCCCAAATGCTTTCAAACTCCCATTAAACTGTACGCTTTCAACCATCTCATAGCTTGAGATTATAAGGATTCTGCACAGGGAAGATTGCTTGAAAAGGAAGCAGTAAGAGAAAGGCAAACCAAGTTCATACCAAATGTGGCATAGACTTCTGAAATGGTTGGGCTTGTTCTGTGCCTGTTTCTGTGCTGCAGGAAAAAAAGGCTGGGTTTGTAGTATTTCCAGTTGGGTGTAGTGTCAAATATGCTTGAAATAGTGTGAGAAAGACTGACACCATTGTAGTGAGAGCCATTTGAGTACCTGGGTAGATATCTGAAGCCAGGCCTAAACGCAGAAATACAGGCATCTCAAAGGAAAACGTGCTCACATGATGTACTGTCAAATTTGGCAAACTCAGCAGTTCTTGATGGTTTCAATAAGCAACCCAATCTGATCCCAAATGCCAAACTTTTTCTGCCTCACTGTCACCTTTTAAGATGATCCAGGCTCTGGAGTCACTGCTGGCTGGAGCAAGGTATTTGCTGGCAGTACACTGATGGAGATACGGAGTATCTGCCATTGCTAATGTGTTTGTTTTAAAGTTCTTGCAGAAAAAGAGTAGGGGAGAATATGCAATTGGATATTGTGATTACTGTACTTGACTCTGACTTTCCAGGATCGGGAGCAGTTTAGGGGACTGTTTGAAGAACTGCCTGCCTGTTGCCCTTCACCTAATATAGCATCCTTATATCTGTACATGAAGGGTTATATGCATGGATCTTTAATTAAAACAGACCTCCCAGCCTTCAAAAAAGGAAAAAAGAATCAAAATCTGGCACGATATCAAGTGGCATTAGCAGTTTCAGCATCACACTAGGTGCCCTACAGAAGAGGAAACTGAAAGAGCACTCAGAAATAATGACTGAATTTCCATGATGCTGTCAAGACTTTCACATCTCTAGCTGCCAGGTGTGGATTACTTGAGCTAGAAATGTAAAAGCCTTATAAAACGCAAATGAAGCAACAAAATCGAAATCTCAGCAGGTGAGGATGTACCATAAGAAGGAATCAGTCTTTTCAAACTTTAGCTGGAGGAGATATAGAATACCGGACCCAGCATTTCCATATATCCTTTGTTTCCAGAGGACTTTTTTTTCCTTTTCTATTTTTTGGCTCATAATGTCAAGTCTGATGTTTTGTAGATAAGTGAAACCTGTTTTATCCCCTTTCACCTCTATGTCTCCCTTGGCATTGTTATCACAATTACAAGGGCAGGTGACAGTTCTCTAGGCTTAGAATCCTACCTACCCTGCAGTGAAATTCAATTGAGCAGCATCATTTCTTTGAAAAATAAACAAGACTGCAAGCTCTGCAACTGGGAAGTAAATTAAATGTGTTCACAGAGCTTCAGAATCTTCTTTGCCTTTCATGTTATACTGCCTGACTTCCTATTAAAATTATTGCTAATGTAGTCGGGGCAATGACAGGGAGCATTTTTGTGAAGAGAGATGTTATTGCAATGAGCTTGTAGGTGACAGCTTTATCCTGGACAAGCATGTCTAGGAGAAAGAATATGTGGCTTCTAAGGTTGCTGTGGTGCAGCAGCAGAGAATAAGGTGAAATAATGTGATGTCCCTTCACTCTCCCACGGGATATAATTCATTGTCACATGAGAGGGATGCTGTATACTGCTCACAGCCCTTTTGCATTGATGCGGCTCACACAGAGAATTTCAAGGTCAGATGTGAACCATGGAATCTACTTACCTGCTGCCTTGCTCCCTGTGCGCTCCCTTCCTCACAGCAAAACGTCTTCAGCCAGACTAGGCAGAAAATAAGTCAGTGGACAGTCAGGTACAATTCTTTCTGTGTAAAAATAAGTATATGTATTTATTTGATAAACATTTCTCCTCTAAATATTTGTTTCACCTCCAGTAATTTTTTTAAAATTTGCATATGTTTTCTAAAACTAATGCATCTGTGTATGCAGTGGGCTGAAGTTTATAAGGAAAAGGTAGAAACTTTTGTTATGCCTATCAGTATATATACTGTGTCTCCCTGGGTTGGTAGATTGGAAGATATGGCAATTTACTTCAGGCTCAGCAGCTTCATATATCCTCTCACCAGCAGAAAAGATTTTGAGGCTGTTTCTTGTGCAAAGGTGGATTAGACTGCTAGTGGAAAAGGCCAAACAGTGAGGTTACCTGAAAACACCCTGCTCTTTTCCTTGCCTCTCACTTCTAATATTGGTAAAACAAGTTTCATTTTCAGACCTTCATTCCAGAAACCGAGTTTAGCTTTGGTGCATCAAAGTATAATTCTTCCACTGCAGAACTGTTCCTACATGTTTCTGATTCCAAACACTGCTAGTTCTAGAACAACTTTTTGAGGTTATTGAAGGAAATAGTTGGATTTGAATTCATACAACCACACTCCACTGAATGGCATTTAATCAGTTCTTAGAAAGCAGTCCTGGTGCTTATTAACTCCCAGGGAAGCTACTGCCTTCAGTTGCCAGCTAGATAACTATTTTTTCTTTGCCAATAGATAGTTGCCTCTAAATGCCTAGGGAATGATGATGCTTGGTGGCAAGTGCAAGCTATAAAATATTTATCTTTAACACACAATTGTGTTACTGCAGCCTCTAATAGGATTTGATGCAAGGCAAACATCTGCCTTGGCCTCTGGCCCAAAGATATAGAAACAAGCTATTAAGTTGAATGTTGCATAGTAGATAAATAAGGCAAGAAATACTGTTAAAGTAGCTATACTGCTGACCAACAAACATGGTGAGTACATAAAAAGGAAGTCCATCAAGAGTCTAACAATTTGTCAGCCTCTTTAATATGTTTATTGTGTTTTATCTGGATAAAGGTAATTCATGTAGGTAATTGTAAGCCACACTGACAGATCTTTATAGAGCTCACCACAGTAGAGTTGGCTTTCACGGGGCTTTTTGTCAGCAGCAAACTGCTCCCCTGAGCAGACCATTAGCCTTGGAGCTTTGTCGCTGTCACGAGTCAGTTTATGATATGAAACAAACAGTGTATTTGTCTGTGCCTCAGATTACCAGCCTAAAAAAAATGGAAATGGTAACAATTAGCAATTTTCTATTGAACTCAGTGACATCCCTCAATGAAAGAGTGTGTAGTGTGAAGTCTTATGGGTCTGGGCAGGATTGGGACAGTTTATAGGTGTAAGGAGTGATTGCAGTTGGAAAACAAGCAATGAGATAAAGATTTCACCCCAGTTTCCCTCAAAGTCTACCAGCTGTGAGATTACACGTACTGAAAAAATGTCCCTTGAGACAAATGGCAGAAATCCTAAAGTATCTTCAGCAGCTGTAAGCTGACGTGGTGTATGCAGTAAAGTTGGTTTGCTCCAGACCATGATCTGTTTCTTTTTCTGCTTTGGTAATTAGTGCTTTTAAGCAGGAAGGACCTTAAAGAGTACTTCAGAAAAAAAGGAGTTTTGTTCTTGGAGAAGTTTAAGTTTTCACACTTAATTAATGTTTTCCATCTCTCCTTTTTATGAATCTAGAAGCTTTTCTGTACATCCTTCTCAGAGTGAGGCAGGCTGGACTAGGGTAGGGAATACCTGCTCCTGTAGACAAGGCATTTCTGCACCCCTCTCAAAAAGGCGACAATGTGGATCTGAAAGCAGTGAGTTTTGTTATGTCACAACACTCTTTCTCTCAGAGGAGATCTGGATGTTCACTATGTTTATTCAGGAAATTATTTGTTTTTTCAGTTGCTGGTTAGATTTTGAAGCTGGCAGGACAATTACTTCCATATGCAAGCTTCTGTTTGAAGCCACACTGCCTTAATTTTTGCTGGTGTATCCCAAGTGTGAGTTGTTTTCTTTCAGGAGGCTTACTTCTACTGCCCTTGGTTGTTGGAAGGTGGCATGGGAGCTGCATTTTCAGTGTTCTCTTTGGACACAATACCATATGAAAGTATCATGCATCTTTCACTGGCTGATCCTCCAGTTAACAATCTTTGGCCTTACCAGCTGGTGTCAATTAGATCAGAGATTGGGAAGCCAAGAGAAACCTGTGGGAGTCAGACTGAAAACAGAGGACATATATCTCCCTGAAAAAGAATTGTCCGTGGTCTCACGCTGAACTTTAGCAATTAAATAAAACAAAACAATTTTTTTTCATTATTTTCTAAAGCAGTTCTTACAGCACTATTCATGAAACACCATATGGATTTTTGTAGGTATTGGAAAATGTCCTCATAATCATATGTAACAGCCTACGGAAAAAGTTGTCAAATGGAAACTAGAACCTGGACATAACTGCAGTGACCTGGTTTTATTTATTGATTGACAGTTTGTCACCACTGTGGTAATGTTAACTATAGACATACTTAAAAGACAGATAATTGCTTTGTGCCATTAACTTAAGGTCTCTCTAAAAGTTAAGAGTTTGATCTCTTCTAAGTCTCATTAGATAATAATTAGACTAAGTATTAGCTTCTGCAACAGATATGCAAATTTATTTGTTTCTTCATTCTTTCTAGGGTTCCTTCATAATGACTCCCTAATTTCTTCTGCCAAGTCACCCACCATCTCCTTTTTAATTTGAAAGTTAGATGTCAAAGCAGTGTGCACAGACATGTGTACCACACATAGATTTCAGAAGGGACAGAAAGCAAGTCAGTTCTCCAGTTGGCACAGTCTACAACCATTGAAGCTAAATTTAGTCCTGGAATGAAGACACAGTGTTTTTTGTGAATTCTTAAATACGCATGACTTGCTGATGCCTGCAATCTTCAAATTAAAAATCACAGAATCATTTCAATTGGAAAAGACCTTTAAAATCAAGTCCAGCCATAAACCTAACACTGCCAAGTCTGCCACTAAACCATGTCCTTAAGCACATGTACATGTCTTTTAAATATGTCTAGGAATGGTGACTCCACCATTTCCCTGCACAGTGTGTTCTAGTGCCTGACAATCCTTTCAGTGAAGAAGTGTTCCCTAACCCTCCTCTGGAGCAGCCTGAGTCCATTTCCTCTTGGCCTATCCTTGTTACTTGAGAGAAGAGACCAACACCCACCTCACCACAGCCTCCTTTTAGATAGTTGTATAGAGCAATAAGATCTCCTCTCAGCCTCCTTTTCTCCAGACTACAACTCCAGTTCCCTCAGCCGCTCCTTATAAGGCTTAGGCTCCATATCCTTCACCAGCTTCACAGGACTCAAGGTGCAACCTCACCAGTGCTAAGTACAGGGGAATGATTACTTCTCTAGTCCTGCTGGCCACGCTATTTCTCATACAAGGCAGGATGCTGTTGGCCTTCTTGGCCACCTGGGCACACTGCTGGCTCATATCCAGCCTGCTATCAAACAACACCCTGCAGCTTTCCAGCCATGCATCCCCAAGCCTGGAACATTGTAGTTGTTATGGCCTGTGTACAGGACCTGACACGCAGTCTTGTTGAGCCCCAATACCAAGCCCTGGGGAACACCACTTTTGACCAGCAGCCAACTGGATTTAACTCCATTCACCGCAAATCTCTGGACTTGGCCATTCAGCCAGATTTTTACCCAGTGAAGAGTATGTCCATCCAAGCCATGAGCTGCCAGGTTCTCTGGGAGAATGGTGATGGAAACTGCATCAAAGCTTTACTAAAGTCTAGGCAGACAGAGTTCACAGGCTTTACCTCGTTCACTGAGTGGGTTTCCTAAATGCTCAATATTGCACACATAGTTCTCAGACGTGTTGCTCACAGGCCTAAGTCCCAAGCCTTAGGGAGCTCTGGAGTTCAAGAGGAAAAAACACGTTCATTTAACACTTCCTTTATGAAAATACTTCTTGAGCTATTTGGGAGCAGTTTTGAGACTAAGATGTACTGCATAAATCTTTTCAGAGTTGATTCTCAGTAGTGAAGAACTTTTGGGAATGTGCAGAGACTTTTAATTGCCCAGCGTCACACTAGGCAAGTGTGTATCCTTAACTGTGAAAAATATTAAGTGGCACCACTCACTGGAAGGCAAGTGTTTCTTTTCACTTCATCTCCTCTTTATCAGGCAGGTTATTCCAGGCCAAAATGAGTAAAATGAGAGCACTTAGAAATGTTACCTTTGGCTATATTAGAAAAACAGGGAGCAAGCATCACAGAAAGCAGTGAAGTAGGATGGAAGGATTTTTAAGGGCCTACTCTCTTACTAATAATCTGTGGTTTCCAGGCCACAATTAGAGTTATAGAGGTGCTTCAGAGAAGAAGGTACAATGCATTTCATTCTCCTGGGTTTTTTATTCTTTTTGTGTTGGCCACGATATGGTATGATGCAGTTAGGGCACGCTTGCAAAGAAGAATCTGGGAAATCAGGGACTGAGATAGTGATAAATGAAGTGCTGTGTGTACACATCACTGCCTTTTTGTGACGTAAAACACCAAATCTATAGATAAAAGACAATATATACGTGAATATTATTTTTAGATGCATTTCTCTTGGTCATTGTGGGTGGGATCTGACCAATTGTAGACGTCTTTGATGACAACATCTACATCTGAACCAGTCCTGGGGGAAAGGGAACTGTACTGGAATAAAGTTCATTAAATGGATTCACCCTTAAGCATCGGGGAAATGTGGTAACCTAACCTAAACACAGCTATGCTCCATTTCTATGGTCACTGCACTTCTTGATCCCATTGTCCATAGTCAGTGTATTGTATGAGAGTCATTCAGTTTCAACTACAGTAGACATGTAATTGGTGACTGGGTCTTGCCTCTCTCATCCTAGGCATCACAAGGTCATCATCACCAGTACATGAGCTGAACCACAGTATAAATGCAAAATTTTATTTCCAGTAACAAAGATTACCCTTTAGCTGATGTGGTGCACTGTTACACTTTGGAACAGGTGCCATGCCTGATGTTACACTGCTTTGTAGGTCTTGCTTCGATTTTTTAATTATTTTTCACATGTAAACATGGAAGTTGTATACATATTTTACCCTTTTACCAAGAATCAATTCAGTCTTTTAAAGCAAAAACTTGAAAAAAGCCTTTAAAATGTTTTTAATATACTGTAGGTATTGTCATAACACTGGGAGTCTGTCCTGCATCAAGCACTGACATAGGTGTTGCCATTGACTTCAAAGGTCACATGTATGGAACCCCTACACAATGTTGCTACAGCCTGCAGACCTGACCCAGCATGGCAGTGCAATGTTGAAGTTTAATGAGACATCTTCATGCTGCGCTGATCCTGAATAGCATGGCCCTACGTCTTCTGCTCCGAGTTTTCAGGCAGTAGAAAACAGTTCACTTGGTTTTTTTCTTTTCTGCATTAATTTTTTTGCCACCCGTTGAATTTGAACAACTCTTTGAAGGGTCTGACAAGTGCCAGAACCAGCACAAGAGGAAGTTAAAACTTGTACCTAGGAGGAGACAATTAGAGGAAAAGGACTGACCCTTTCAGCAAGAGGAGCTGTTAAATATCCTTGCCTATCTCACTGTCTTGCTTCACAGTGCTCACACTTCGTACATTCTTCATATGTGTAAGTGGGTGTATGTGCATCAATAAATAACTTTTTTCCAAATTTCTGCATTATTTCGTCAAGGCAAGAAGGATGTAAGTGTTGGAAAGGCATAGAGAAAAAATATATAAAGCAAAATTATTTATGTTTTCAGCAATGAAATTAAAATATCACGAAGTTCTGAAGACTGTATACATATGGGCTAATTTTAGTTCTTCATTTGCAGGATAGCTTTGTGTATATTTGCTATTAGGTGAGATATTGCATATTTAAATATCAATATAAATGCCTGAGTTGCTATTTCTTTATTCTAGGTAGCATGACTTTTATGATTGCAATAGACCTGGCAGCTCAAGCCCAAAGTGTTGACTACACAGTATGGTTTTATTTCCACACACTGTAAAGTGAATGTCTGCTTAACTATAGAGCTTAAGTGTTGGAAAAGTGATAGCACTTCCGTGTACCTTCCTTACTGTGTGGAGCAATCTGATCATGAGATGTCTGATGCCAAGACTTAAAAAATAAATGCTTAAAACTGGGTTTATTATTTAAAGCTGCTGTTTCCCTTCATGAATCATTAAAGTACACCACATTCTTTAAAATGTCCTTCAGAAGCCTCTGTTGTTTGGAGAACACCCATCCAGAAGTAGGCTTCCATTCATTTGTGATTAGAAACTACTCTGCGCATCTCTGCTGCAGCTGTTGCTCTTCATTTGCAGCGCTGGGTAGTTTACAAGTATCTTTGCTACCACAAAGTCTGGTGAACCATCTGTGAAAATGCAGCTGTTATTCACTGGGCTGAAATTTCCACCCCACCCATGACAGGTGTACTACCACTTTGCTTTGAGGTTCCAGCTGTCCTGCCATCCAGAGCCCTCCCAAACTCAGAGGTGTTGTCTTGCCTAAAGAAGTATCTGAATCTTCTTTTATGTTCCAGAGTCGGTGGATAATTGTCCCAGTAATTGCTACGGGAATGGAGACTGTGTGTCTGGAACTTGCCATTGCTTCCTGGGCTTTCTGGGCCCTGACTGTGGAAGAGGTAGGAATTCATACCTTATTAACTCTTCTTGTCTTTCCTTTGATTAACCTGTTTCTTATGGTAGTTATATTCATGCCTGTGACTTCTATAAAGTACACCTCACCCATACAATAGAATGAAAATGGCTCAGATGTGTGCATTTGTTTCTTACTTGATGTGATTGCTGTGACCTTAGCAACAACACAACCCCCTAGCTGCATATGGACAGGCAAAATGTCACACTGGGTTTTTTCTCTCTGAGAGTGACTTTAGAAAACATGACTTAAAAAGGTGGCATTATTGTTTGTTTAGTAGAGTACTCCATCATTGCATGACATGACCCTATAGTGATACTTTCTTTCAAGACACCGAGTGTAGAAAAAGTAAGTACCCTTTTTTTTCATTGCTGCAGGCCTTGCAAGTCTGCTAAGCTCTGAATGAGCACTGACAGCCTAGCTGTGGGGAGTGGGACAGGGTTAGAATCAGGGTAGGAATAGAGTAATGGCAGGAAAAAATGAATATTCTGTCCAAAAGTTAAAAAAAAAATTGAGACTGGGATGAAGGCTTAGCCCAGCAAACAATAAAATACATTTTTCTGCTGAAGTGAAAAGTATTTTTAATAAATGGCTTTGGAATGATTTTCATTTGACCTGAAATTTTTAGGTTATTTAAACATTTTAAAAAGAAACTGAAGTACTTTTAGTAAGAACACATTTCAGACCAAGAAATCAAAATGTTGCATGTGGGAAATGCCAGAATGCTGTGCATCAACATTTTCAAGGTCTTTTTTTGGCTCAAACAGTCCAACAAATGAAGTGCAGATTTATAAATTTGGAAGGGGAATAGTATAAAAAGTTAGTGCCCACACAAGGAGCTTTGCTAAGGTAAAAGGTCAGGCCTTCACCCCAGCCCATTTCTTCTTCAGAAAGCGGGCTGGCTCCTTCCCAAGAAAGAGATATAAACTCCATCCAACCTCATGTCCTCTCCCACTCCAGCTGATCTTGGGTCACATCCCTGTAGTGAAGCCAAGAGATAAGGACGACTGCATACCCCACAGGCAAGGAACTCTCTGCTGAGGCAGTGTGGTCCAGGCTAAAACCCCAGAGACGTTTCAGAATTCACAGTCCAGGAAGATAGATGTGGCAATCCCTAAGAGCTGTTCTGTCAAACTTCTTGCTGACTCAGGTTACACTTGGTTTACATTTCCTTACACTTGGTTTACATTTCCAAGTTCCTTTCAAATCTGTAGAGCTGGAGACAACAGTTTTTTCCTTCTCCCACAGCATATTCCTTCTTACTGACCCTATTTTACATAGGGGCAGATGTTCAGGGTTTGTTCCTCCCAGGGCTCCCTGCAGAGTCAGTGGAGAAAGAGAAGCTTCTTCACTGTGAGTAAGAATATTTAAACTTCTGTTATGCACTTGGGGCACAACAACCCTATGCAGAGCTACAGACTAGGGGAAGTCTGGCTAAAAAGGTGCCCAGAGGAGAAGGACATCAGGGTGTTGGNGAAAGGGGGTTGTGGACAGGAGGATGCTGGCCTCAAGCTCCACCAGGGGAGGTTCAGGCTTGACATCAGAATAAAATTTTT
Organism: Piaya cayana; assembly: GCA_013389865.1. Taxonomy (NCBI): domain Eukaryota; kingdom Metazoa; phylum Chordata; class Aves; order Cuculiformes; family Coccyzidae; genus Piaya; species Piaya cayana. The sequence goes on along the minus strand of WAAB01018239.1, from coordinate 202,353 downwards.
CACAGAAGGGGTCATTGGGCACTGGCAGAGGCTGACACCACATCACCTTCCCTGGAGGTGTTTAAAAGACAGGTGGATGAGGTGCTGAGTCGCATGGTTTAGTAATTGATAGGAATGATTGGACTTGATGATCCTGTGGGTCTTTTCCATCCTTGTGATTCTGTGATTTCCTCATAGGTTATATAATGAGCTTTCTCAGGCATTTCAGTTGAACCACATGAGTATTCCCATTTCACTGGAGTGCTTACTCTGGCTGCTTACAAACAGCTTTCATTTGAGTCTGTCTTTTGGTTCAGAATCATCTGGGTTCAGGTCACAGATTACTCTCTGCCCTTAGGAGGACAAATTAATACCCGGAGTGTGAAAATGCTATTTGTGTATGCATTTCCACCCAGTGGGTTTGTTAAGTGGATCATCTTGCTGTAAGTGTGAAATACAAGGGCCACAGCACTGGCTTCCTGTTGTTTTTCAGGTGAATCTAAGATGCTGCTTTTGAGCTACAAATCCCACAGTGGGTAGCAACTGAAGGCTGTGTAAGGCTACTGCAGTATTTGTCTGTAGCCACATATCAGTCCCTTAGAATTACTTCAGCAGTAATTCTTAAGTAAGCAAGTCTCTGCCCACATGAAGATTTCTAAGTCATAGATTTCTTGGGTGTTCTTTTGTTTTGAATTCAGCCTTGTAGTTAACCGTCCAAATGCTGGGAAACTGTGGAGCAGAAATCCCTTCTGTTTTTTATAGTGATTGATTATTAATGCATTATTAACCAATTGATTTAAACCAAGTAAATGACAACAAATCACCAGAGATGTATTCACAGGCCTTTTGAAGGCCTATTTGAACATGGAAGACAGTGTTATGAAGTTCTGTATAAAGTAAACAAACAGATGATTTTACACATTTTACAACAAAAGGTCTGTGCATTTGGGTTGTTGCTACCATAAACAAATTAGACAATCACTGTTGTTTTGGCATCTGAGATATTGTTTGTTGGAAGCTGAAAGATCAAGCAATGATTATATGTCTTTATATATGGAAAGGAGTTGCCCAAGTAGCAGTAGAAAAAAATCCAGAAACTTCTTTTGTCTTTATTCATTATGTTATGCTACAAAGGAGGTCTTGTTCTTGCCATTGCCTTGACATTTGTAGTGGCACTTTCCAGGTTATGCTGAAAATGATCTCCATAAAGGGCTCTGTAGAGTAATGGTCTTACTGCAGATGGGCAGTATCTGATCTTCTACTGAGTGATCAACTCTCGTATCAGAAAACATGTCTTTCTCAGCAACCCCTCACTAATTAATGGCAATTATTCTTTCTTCTTGTTGAAAAGAGCTGTGGACTATCCTCTTCCAGTGCCTTGAAAGAAAAGGCTCAGTTACTGGGTATTTGAAATTTGAGACTAGGAGGCAAAAAAATACCATCAGCCTAACTGAAAAGTGAAATCACAGACTGAGTTTGTTGTGAACCGTGTACACAACATGGTATATCATAAAACAATTAATGACATGTATTGTATAGGTAGATACCTCCTTGCAAATGATGCACTTGAAATGCACCACTGCAGTGTCCTTCCTTTACAGAGAACAGAGACCTCCTTATTAATAATAGTTGCCAAATTCTGGTTTTTTTCTAAACCTCCTTTATCTTGATCAGGCAAATATAGTTCACTGCATAGCAAACTCCCTCAAGGGTCAGAGCTGGAAATGTTTTGTATTGGCATTGCTATATTTCTGTAGCACTCTAACAAACTTAACTGTAATGACGCACAGGAAAAACACACCATGGACATTGTATGATTACTACCTGAGCAGGTAAGAAGAGGAGAGTAATGTAACCCTTAACTATGTAAATACCTCTTCCTGTGTATATTCTGAGTAGTAAACAAGACAAAAGAGGTATGTTGTGTTCACCACATACTTAATGGAGTTGAATTAAGCAGAGGACTAGAATATTCCTCTCATGTTTGTCCTGCATAAAAATTTTAATAAATTGCCTTTCTGAGGATGATATGAGAAGCCCAGCTGCTCTTACCTAAGGATGATGTGCAACAGTGGACTCGGGAAATCTGTGTTTAATATATGTCCCTGCAGCTCAGTTTCAGCAAAATGAAAAAGGGAACAGAGATTAAGCAAGAAGTTTCAAGCAATAGTAAACAGGGAAATTATATTGTTTCTGAGAGACAGAAATCAGCAGCTTCCTTGGAAAAATGAGAACAGGGTAAATGGAGCATAAGGTGGCAGATATGGGGAACAGAAAAGGGAGAGGGAATCTTCAGAGAGGAGCTCAAGGAGGAAGCTTAGACAGCAGCAATTACCAAAGCTTTGACCATTGAAGCTGGAGTGTGGTTCTTGATGCCCTCTCCTTCCCTGGGAAACCTTCAGTTAATCCAGTCCAACTCTGTCTGACATTTTCCACATTTAGCTTGGAAAATACTTAATCCTGGGATCCATCATACCACTGCTTGAACTTGCCAACTTCCTCTTCTCCCCTTTATCTCAGGGAAGGAATTCTGTACCTGGTGGGCCCTGAGAATCAGCCAACTTGCTGGAAACAAGGACAATTAAAAACTCCTTTACAAATTGATACAAAGATCAGAGGATAGATTTGAAGAGCTTAGAAAGACTACAGGCCAGTTTTGCATTGTGTCTGATGACAAATGGAGTCCAGCAGAGGCAATAACCTAAAAAAGGAGTAGTGGAGATTAGGTTGATGGTATGACACAAGCTAAATTGGGGAAATTGTCTCAACATAGCATTCTGGACTCTGAGCAAAGCAATTGAAACCCACAAAGCTAAGAATTGCAACAGAAAAAGAGGGTTCTGAGGGTCAGGGAGAGTGGTAAGCAATCTGAGGTCAGTGGTGCTGCTGAAACAAGACACCAGTATGTTGAGAAGTTGGAATACAAGAAAAGTGTGAGTTTAGTTAGTGAAAAAATATATCAGAGCCACAAGGCAAGATTTCTAACTCAATAGCACTATTTGTTTGTTCTAAACATTCACAGGAGCATACAGTTAACTGCTGGCTGTCATCCATGTAAAAGAACTAGTTTTGGCAAAGAAAAGAGTGATTTATCCCACTGAAAACTGTGGATGAAGAATATAAATCCTGTGGCAGACTCTCGTACTCTTTTTTGAAGTGAGAGCCATGTAGAGTTGTGTTTTAATGTGATTTCTACTATCTTTATCCAGCGTCCTGCCCAGTGCTGTGCAGTGGAAATGGGCAGTACATGAAGGGGAGGTGCGTGTGCCATAGTGGCTGGAAGGGAGCAGAATGTGATGTTCCAACAAACCAGTGCATTGATGTCTCCTGCAATAACCATGGCACATGCATCATGGGGACCTGTATCTGCAACCCAGGATACAAAGGCGAGAGCTGTGAAGAAGGTATTTGCAAGATATATTCAGTTTGCCTTTTGCTTTGATTGTCATTATATAATTACGTGGATGGAGGCAATGCAGAGTAGGACTGGCACTTAAACAGAACAGTAATAGGCACCTTGGAGATACGATAGATGGAAGCAACATAAAAATGATATGTCGTAATAACTTGTCGTTAGCTATCATATTTGTCCAATAATTGGATGAAAAGCCATCAAATGCTTCAGATAGACAAATCTAGTTGAAAGACCAGAACATCTAATCATATGTTCAAATATTCTTATTAAAGCATCGATTCCATTTACACATCTAAACGTATAATTACTTTTACAGTGCTTTCTTCTCTGCTGTGCTATGCCAACCAATTTCAGTTGCTTACATACACAAAATGGTGGTGTGTGAGAGAATGTCCCTGATTCGTGTCAGCTTTAAAAGCTTAGAAGTGCTCAGGACTTGTATTAAATTCTGCTTCAAAATCAGATAATATTTTAATGGCTCTTCCATAGCTTTTTGCTTACATTAGCCCTCAAATGTTTTTCATTTACATTTAGATTTATGGCTCAGAAACATGGTGCCTTTTAGCACTTATCTTTAATCTTTTTGTGTAAGAAGTCACCTGCCATCATAAACCTTTATCTTCCTGAGTCTGTGACTGCTTCTTATTGCTAAATAAAAAAGTGAACAGTTCTGTAAGAGTACAAAGCATTTGGATAGTAATAAAAAAATCCAAAAGTGCCTGATTTAAAGAATAATGTTGAACACTTTTGAAAATTATTCTCAGAATTCTATGTAGATGACATGATAAACAATTATATTTAAATTGTTCTTCTACAAATACATATGTGGAACCTCTGAACCACCTGATAGATTTAAGACATGCATTTGAGACGTGTAAGAATAACAATGGTTTGAATTAATTTATTTTTGTTTTCATGTATACAGAATAAAGATTTACCTGAAATGGCATAATTTTATGAACAATGAAGATAGGCTGAATTAGATTCAGGTGTTCAGATGGCATCTAATCCAGCAATTCTTTTGATGCGTTAAACGTATTGGAGTGGGACATATCTGATGTAACATAGCTTCAATGTTGGTAAATGTTAGAGAGGAAGACAGTATCAGCTTTTTAAACAATAAGCCATCTCTTGAGAAATCTTCATTGTGGTTTAAGAAAGCACGATTCAATGAAGCCATGGGGCATGCAAAACCCAAAGACAGTGACTACTGAAGTATCTCTAAAGCATCTCCGTAGACGTCGTATTTACTAGCTCGTATCTTTACTGGATAAACAGAAATGAAAATATCCTGATTTTGCCTCCAGCCAGATGTGTTTAATATGTGTAAATCAAAGTAAGATTTACTCTTTTTCTAAAAAGAACCTTTTTTCCCTGGTCACATTAAAGCAGAAAAGCCAGGCACTACTCAGTTATTTCATGTTATCACTGTAGCAGGGGACAGTATCAGTCCCAATAGGTAAAAATTTGGAAAAGAATGAAGAACAAAGGGAACATGATTTTTATTATGAACTCTTTAGTATTTTTCCAAGTATGCATTTGTTTTTCATATTCAAGGCATAATTTGTATTGTGTTGTGTCAGGGGAAGTAACTCAGAAAAATGACATGTGGGAAATCTTGAGGACATATATATATAAATTTAGATCTAGAAAAAAGTTGATTTATACTATTTTTTAAATTTGCTTTTACTTTTAAATTTCCCTTCTAAGAAGGACCATCTGGTATTGATTACTTGTTATTATTTCTTAGTTCTTGTAGCTTCACTACTTAGTCCATGTTTATAATAGGTTTTCATTCCAGAATTTCTTGTCTTTTATTCCCCCACTCCCAGAAGTTCAGCACTATTTATAAAACATCATCCAACAATCTTAAATGAGTTTTTCTTTTCTCCTCCCTTAGTTTGTTGGCCAGTATTATATAAGACATGGGCTAAGCCAGTGAGACATTAAAGTGAAGGGAACACATTTAAGCAGTGAAAAATAAGAAGGTAGTCTTTGGGTACCAAATAAGCCTAATAACTTGTGTGACCAATGAAGCACGAAGCATATTGGAGAAGGGTGTAGAAGAGGTAGTAACTTTGCTTGCTGCGTGATTTACGCCCCTAGCAAAGTTTCTACACACGGCTGAACTTTAAATGGGACATTGTTCTACCAGGAATTGGACTACTTGGGACATTTTCCAAGCACCAACACAGATATAGGCAAAACTCTTCTTTTTTAAATTTTTTTCCAAGTCTACTAGATTTTGCCAGCTTTGCCCTCCTGCCCTACTCCCCATCTCCACTTCTCCCAGAGCTGAGCAGCTAAATTTGTCAAGCAGAACTCCCTAGAAGTATACCATTGTACTCTGAATCCACTAAGCAATTGATTAAGAAGGAAGTAGAAGCCTATAATCCTGTTCCAGGGCCCTTCTGATGGTGCAGAAAGCCTAAAGAGATACAGCTAGTGAGACTGAGATTAAAGTAGCCATTGTGTGTGACATTTTCTGAAAGGGCTCATTTCAACATGAAAAATGGCCTTGGGATTATGATAAATGGGGGGTTCTGACATGCACATTCCCCTCCGATAATCGCCTATGTTAGAGCTGAGGTAGCAGATTGTCTGCCTCCTGTGATGGAGCCCCCTCTAAAACTCACCTTTTTCCCAACTGACCTTCAGAGGGGATGATTAATTGCCTGGAGGTAGCCTTGTGTCAGTTAGCCTGTGATCTTTGTTCGCTATGTTCAAACCATCTGCTGAGAACGTACAAGGCTGCTGGTCCATTTCTTAGTCCTTTTCATACTTATTACTGCTGAGAAAGAAGAGGGCCAGGGCTCCAAGGGTCTTATGCTAAAATTGGCACCCTAGCTCCCAACTTGCTAACAGTAAAGGAGATTTATAGACTCATCCTTTCCAACCTCTTACAATTTTCGAGGATTGTTCCAGCTTTGAGCAGAGCTCCAGGAAGCAAAAAAAAAAAAAAAACCCAACCCCAAAAATGCTCTCACATGCCTTGGTATAGTAATTGCCGAACCATTACTTGTCAGACTGAGAAGGTTTTGAGAATCCAGGCATTTATCAGAGCAGCTGTTGTGTTTCATTTTAAGGTTTCTGGATCTTAAACAGGTCATTGGGATACTTAGTAGCTTTTACAGTGGAGAAAAAAAAATGAACTGCAAGCCTGCTGTGCATGCAGTGGCTGTGTTCTGCTCTCCTGTATTAGAGCCAGGAGCTGGATGGTTTTCCCCTGGCTGCTTAGCCAAACTGACACTTGTCACTGATACCCAGAGCACTACCACACACTGTTTCAAGAGCTGGGAAGAGTTTCTCCAGGCTGTCTTTTATGCTTTTGTATATAAATGATCATCTTCTCAAGTCCTTTTTTGGAAGGATGTCTGGTGCATTTCATAGTTTTTGATTGACAAGTGAAATTCCCTCATGGGCAGAAGAGCTGGCAGTTGCCTACAAAACACATAAGTCAGGAACTGGGCAGCAGTGCATTCAGTCTTTTGGTGCACGTTGCTGTACCGTTCACCTAACTAAATGGTCTCCGATCATGTTAAGAAACTGTTTCTTTTGGGGAACCTTCCCCCCCATTTAAAAAACAGTATTAATTGAATAAAAATAAAACCAGAACACAAATATAAAAAAATCTTGTTTTAATTCCACTACAGAAAACTGTCTGAGGATATGTTTAATGTGAAATTTGTGTAAGTGTCTGTGAAACTTGTATAGATTTCAGCCCATTCTTCAATTTAAGCATACATTTTGCTGAATAAGGATGTAAACTTCTACTAAATGTAAAATTCTCTTAGAAAACTGGAGCTCAGCTTTGAATTAATTAGTAACAGTAATTTAAGTTATTCTAATGGAATAAATGGAGGCACAGTATGTGTGCAAGGGAATATTCTTATTCTGTTCTTAATTGGTATTAGTCTGTTCTTACTAGAAATACCATTTATTAATGTAGGCCTGGATAAACGAATGGATTTCATTATTAAATTTTTCTTCATGTAAGCATTTTAGGTCTCGCTGCCTTTTTGGGGACACTATCTTCTTGCCTGAAGCATCTGTTATGTGCACAATGGGGCTTTGCTTTCTGGCTGGAGCTTTAAGATGATGTATAAATGAGTTTGTGTAGGTGACAATCTAATGGCTTTTTATTCTGAAATTCTCATTTCCTTTTCCTGTCTGCTTCCTCTCTCTTCTCACATGTAGTGGACTGCATGGATCCTACCTGCTCAGGACGAGGTGTGTGCGTGCGAGGAGAATGTCACTGTTCAGTTGGCTGGGGAGGAACAAACTGTGAGACCCCAAGAGCAACTTGTCTGGACCAGTGCTCCGGTCATGGGACCTTCCTCCCAGATACTGGACTCTGCAGCTGTGATCCCAACTGGACTGGACACGATTGCTCAATCGGTAACAACAGCAGTGACTTACTGTTATTTTTTAGTTTTTTTAAACTTTGTAAAATATTTGTACTAAGATTGGCAAAGAGAGCGAACAAATGTATTCCAGTAAAGCACATGTAGGGCATGACTGGAAGCAGAAATTCCATAACTCAACTACATAAATAATTCTGCTTCCATTGCAGAGCATCAAGTAATATAATAAATAACCCCATTAAAGGTACCTAGGCTTGCTACTGTTCATAATGCTGCTATGAATTGAATTGATGGTCTACATATAACCGCTTGTTCTGGTATTATTTCTTGATGATTCCTAGTAGCTACCAAAGGGTCTTTTTTGATTTTTATGAGATGACTAAATATTCTGTAGGTTGCTGTAAACAAGAAGGAAGAGGTGGCAATCCTTCAGGCCTCATTTCCCTTTGGAGTTTAAGCGCTGTGATTTTCTAGGCCCAGCTAGAGGAGGATGAATGTCACATGCCGTTTATATTGCAACACTGTCCTCTGTCAAGTAAAAATGAGTTAACTGAACAGAAGTATTTAATAGTACAAGCACCTACCAAGAAGGCCGATTTTTATGGGATGTTTTGTGTAACGGTCTGGAATTGAGACCTTCCTTCATTCCTCAGCTGAACGGACATCTTGCTCAAAATCTGCATCCGGTATCTGAAATGAAGGCTTAGGAAAAAATATTCAGAAACCTTTTCTTTTCTTTCAAATGCAGTTAGCTTTCAGGTGCCACCCTGAGAATTGCTATAGTATGTTAAATAGGCAGGTCCTATGGAGCATTAGTCTTTTGGCTAATATGCTGTATATTGTGCTCACAAACAAGAGATCACAGCAATAACAGCTTCTTTACTTTGCACAGCTGGGGTGGAACCAAGCCAAAATCCCAGGGCAGCTCAGTATGGGCAATGAAATGAAATTAATTTTCAGGAAAGCAACAAAAAACCACTATTAGGATAGTGGATGTAGTAGAAAAATTATGTAAACAACATTTTCACTGAGGAATTGCTATCATGTGTAAAGAAAATCAGGTTAGAAACTTGCAAATATTTTAAAGAGAGTATCTTCCAAGGATGAGGCGATTTGAATGAAAGTATGTAGACATATATAAAAAGAAAACCTTTTAAACAATCATCATTTAGGTTAGATGTTAGGAAGCTTGTCATAAAGTACAATTGAGTGAGCTGAAGAACAAGAAAAAAAGGAGGCCTTCTTGCCTGAGACTGAAGCTAGGTTGATCAAAAGTTTTGTAGATGTAGGGAGTGAAGCTATCCTGCGTTAATAAGAGGATAAATTTGGTGTCAGACTTTTCTTTTCCCCGTATTAACACTTTCAGTTCTATCCTGCAGGAAATATTTCGTAGACTGCCATAAGGAGATAGGCATAGTGTATTTCTAGTGGTCTTGTAGCATAGTTCATAATTGAGTCATTATTCCAAGTTTATATGGAGGTTTTGGGGACTGCAGGTATGGATTTGGAAAAACATTCATTTCTACACACAAACAGAATTCACTTTCCCTTTGTTAACCTGCAGGGTCATGTGCAGATGATTTATTAGCTTTCCTTATACTGCTTTTATAAATCCATCTAATGCAAACTTTCTTTGGCAGTGTGAGGTTATTTGAGATAAACTTGAACATCATTCCAAGACGTTTTTCCTCACCGAACTGTTTGTAACATTTAGGTTATTGTGCCTCACAGCTAAACTCACAGCTAAGGTGATTTGTAAACTTCCATTTCTAACCCAGACCTTTCCATTGAATTGATGGCTTGATTTGAAAGACAGTTTTACTTTACAGGATGTCTGGTATTCTTCTTGCATAATTATATAGAGTAAGCAATCATACTAGTACCTGAACAACGCATTGCCCAGCCGAGTGGAATGGGGGTACTGTAGAAGAGGATAAAGGAGCCAGATTTTTATTGTCTGATAAAACAAGGCCAAACAGAATTCTTAAGTGGAAGGGTTAACTACTTGCATAAATCAGCCTCAGTCCAGCAGAGCAGTTGGGACTGTGTTCAGTCACAGTGAAATCTATAAAACTGTGCCTACATGGCTAGTGCCAAGGACAGGCCCTTTCAGAAACCATAGAGAGTAGCAGGCTCTCAGAACAGCATACCCATCTGGAAACCCAGAATAAAATAGGAAGAGGCACAATGAACAGCTCTGAACACCTTGAAGTGAAGGCTATTACCTATTTGAAATGCCCTATGCTGTATTCCTTTAGAAGGTATCAGAATGAAAGTAGCTTGGTGAAAGTCTGTGGATTGTCATATGTAGTGAGACTGGACTATATTGGGACCTTAGACTCAGTCTTTCAGCTAAGCAAGTAGAGTTCCCCTCCCTTTAGCAGGAATCTTAGAGGAACACAGATTGCTAGATAAAACCCTTGGGTTTTCACAAAATAATATTGTAGAGATATCGTTTCCTGTTTATATTATCTTGGTTCATTCTGCTTACTCTGTCTTCATAGACAACCTGTGAAATTCAGTTTCATTGAAGTGCTCAGCACTGCACTAAAGGAAGAAGTAAGGATACGAGGGGTGGTTTTGCTCTATGTGTGTGCCCACTGGCAGTTTGTCTTGAGATGTGGCTGCTGCCATACTACCACTCTGGAAAAATGCTTCTTAAACATGCTTCACTCTTTCATCCAAGGGACAGTTCTTTAGCATACCCTTTCCCTCAGTATGCACTTCTTTTTTTTTAGGGTAGATTCTCAAATATTAAGAAGATATTTTAGAGAAAGGTGCAGAGATAAGTCTAGAAATAACCCATACTGAGCAGCAAAAGGGGCATTTTAATTTCTCCATGGGAGAATTAAGTCCCTTCCCTTTTGCATCTTAGTACTGTTGCATAAGTAAATACAAAAAGATCCCCTATAACCCAGTTCAGCTAAAAAGTCCAAAGCAATGCTTAGTACAAGAAAGATAATTAAGGAGCCAGTCATCCTAACTAGTTTTCTCCAGGGATTGCCGTCATAGATTCTCTGTATCTGAGGCTTTTGACTTGCTATCTTGCTTCACCTTTTAATGAGCCCAAGCTAAGGACTTTTTCTCCAGGCAGGGCAACTAATGAAGCCATTAAAGGGCAGCTCTCTTAACCTCTTATTATCAGAGTATAGCAGGAAGAAAGAAATGGTCTGTGCTGCAATATGAAATAGAACTTAATATAATATAGTCTCACTTTTGACCTATATAAACTGGATCCAGTATTTCTGGATAATCAAGAGGCAACAAAACATGTACCAAAAGACATATTCACTGAGAGAATCACAGAATCATAGAATAACCAGGTTGGAAGAGACCCACTGGATCATCAAGTCCAACCATTCCTATCAAACACTAAGTCATGCCCCTCAGCACCTCATCCACCCGTCCCTTAAACACCTCCAGGGAAGGCGAATCAACCCCTTCCCTGGGCAGCCTGTTCCAGTGCCCAATGACCCTTTCTGTGAATTTTTTTTTTCCTAATGTTCAGCCTAAACCTCCCCTGGCGGAGCTTGAGGCCATTCCTTCTTGTCTTGTCCCCTGTCTCTTGGAAGAAGAGGACAGCACCGTCTTCTCCACAACGTGCTTTCAGGTAGTTGTAGAGAGCAATGAGGTCTCCTCTCAGCCTCCTCTTCTCCAGGCTAAACAACCCCAGCTGTTTCAGCCGTTCCTCGTAGGGCGTGTTCTCCAGCCCCTTCACCAGCTTTGTCGCTCCAGGTTATCTGCATTTAGAGAACGCACTGTTGCCCAGAGGAATCTCACTGATGCATCAGTACAATCCCAAGCCCATCAAAAACAATATCACACTTGTATGCAAAATCATTCTTAAAGGAATTAAGTTATCTGTTGGTATCCTTCCCTCTCCCCACATTTATATCAGTGGTTTTCCCACTGTTCTGTGTTTGGTAGCTGACATCTTGACATTCACAAAAGTCATCCGAAAGTTGATTATACAAAGCAGCAATAGAAATTTTGTTCTGAAATTTAGTGACTTTTTTCTGAGCAGTTGACAGTGGTTGGTTATTGACCTACATGCAGATAAGGATTCCTTTCCAATCACTGATTTGTAAACTTTATGCACAGTTGACATCCATTATTAAACTTCAGATCTTTACAAGTACACTGGAGAAGAATAATAAGGAATAGGAATAGTACTTTGTATATCATGGTCCTAAATTGGCAGTGGAGATATAAATTCCTGTGCTGTACATTATTTAGTGATGAGAGTTCGGAACGGGAAGCAAGGATTCAGTAAGGAAGTTAGATGTTTTACTTAATATTTTGGAAAGGCTAGTAGATCATGCTTGGCCAGGGACTGAGACTGAGCTTGCATGATTATATCTCAAAGAATCATGCAATTATAGAATCAGAACCATAGAATCATAGAATGGTTTGGGTTGGAAGGAACCTTAAAAATCATCTAGATCTACAACCCCCTGTCAAAGGCAGGAATCCCTTCCACTAGATCAGGTTGCTTAAAGCTTTGTCTGACCTGGCCTTCAACACTTCCAATGACAGTGCATCCATGACTTCTCTGGGCAACCTTTCCAGTGCCTTACCACCCTCACAGTGTAGAATTTATTCTTTATATCTAATCTAAAGCTACATTCTCTTTCAGTTTAAAGCTATTACCCCTTGTCCTATCAGTAATTATCCTACCTCTCCAGGTTTCATGTAGGCCCCCTTTAGGTACTGGAATGCCACTATAAGGTTACCCCAGGGCCTTCATAGGAGAGGCGCTACAGCTGCCTGATTCATCTTTGCAGTCCTCCTTTGAACTCATTCAAACAGATCCATGTCCTTCTTGGTTTTGGGGTCCCAGAGTTTAACACAGTACTATAGGTGGGGTCTTGGCATAGCAGAATATAGGGGCAGAATCACCTCCTTCCACCTGTTGACCACAATTACTTTGATGCACCACAGGACATAGTTGGCGTTCTGGGTTGCAGGTGCAGCTTGCCAGCTCATGTTGAGCCTCTCATCAACCAACACTTCCAAATCCTCCTGTTCAGGCCTGCTCTCAATCCATTCTCCATCCAGCCTGTGTTTGTGCTTGGGATTTCAAAGAAAAGAATGAACTGGCTGGGTTCATCCAAAGGGATGATAAAGTTGACAACAACATTTTCATACCCTGAACATAAAGGTCAACTGGGCATTGTTCTGAAGCACATAGTGCCTGTCATTTGAGACAGGAACAGAGTTTCACACCATCCATCTCCTCAGAATCCAGCACTGCANTTTGTTTTTCTATTTCTTTTTGGGAATGTCTGATTACTTCCCTACAGGGCAGGGGATGTTCTGGGGGGCTGTTATGTTCTGATTATTGTATATGTAGTATTTTAGTTACATATTAGTGTTAATACATTATATATATTCACTTAGCCTTTGCCTGTTTTGATTATTTTGTATTCTCAGTCTCTCTCTCTCCTTCTCCTGGATTCATACAGCAGGTCTGGGGGGAGAAGGAGAGGGACTACTGCATACTGTGAGGGTTTTGGGGAGAGTTTTAACTCAAAACCATTACAAGCACTCATCCAGACCAAACTTACTCTGGCTAGAGATGTTCTAAGTGTCTTTAGTGGATAAAAAAAATCCGGTTCCATGCCATCCCATCCTTCTTTTACTGGGATGGTTGTCCTAAAACCTCTGCAGAGGACTGCAGAATATAATTGAGTGAAAATCCTTTAAAGGGACCTTAATTGATTCCTCACTGATTCAGCTGCTTTCTTATTTGGATACTTCATGTTACTTTAGAGCAGTCTGGGTTTCAGCTTTTGAGAAATCCTCCGTTCTGCCAAATAACTGTAGAAGGCTCAGCAGGCAATCACAATCACAGAATCCTCGGGAGAGAGGCAATTACAGAACTGTGGTATTTAACATAAAAAAACAACAGAAATTCCCCTCAGCCTATCTGATCAATTAAAAACAGCTCAGGAAGGGCTTCAGACTGCTATGTAGTGCTCACAACATTTGCAGATATGCCTAGAGAAACCAGGCCTCCAAGCACAGTGGGGAAATAGTGTGGAATTCCATAAGGTTGGACTTGATGATCCGGTGGGTCTCTTCCAACCTGGCTATTCTATGATTCTATGATTCTAAGGCTAGCAAAAAAACAAGTGTTTACCCACCAGGTGTGAAACAGTCCTCCATGGCTTTACTGCTTTTGGTGGACTGAAAAATGTATTTAAATAAAACCAGTGTGGTGTGTGCATCCATGTCTCTGTTAGCAGGGAAGCAATGTTCTTATAAATCATTGAAATTATTGCATAGTACATTTAAGTCAATGTTTACTTTGCAGGAGTATGGGTCAATTCAAGTCCATTCACAAACAATGATTAGATTTAAGATTCTGTATCAGCTAATGGTAATGACTGATTTTTTTAGTACCAATTTAGTTGTGTAAATTAACAATGGAGGAAATCTTTCAGACAGCACCCAGCAGAGTTCCCCACCACACAGTCATACAGTTCACTGAAATGGGCATGTTTTCTGTATTCCAATTAGTAAATAAGGAGACCAAGAAGAATGAACTTCTAAAGACAAAGCTAGAGCAAATGCACCTTCACCTTACAATGTCTTTTTCATCATGAATTATTACACACACACAGAGAAACACAGTTCTCATATATCTTGCCAGACAGCATCATGTCCTATTGGTCAAACAGCACCACATGTGTGATAAAAATTGATTTCCTACAGCTTATTGATGTCAGCCTTACAAAACAAAATCTGTTAAATTCTTGCCATGTCCAAGGCCACCAAGATGGAAATCCATCCTTGGAAATGTTTGTATAATTCCTCCTTTAAACCATCATTTTCTTCATTAAGAGGTGAAACTTTCTCTCTAAAAGATGGATATCACACCAGCTCTCACATGATACAGACTTCTGTCTTACTATAGACTAGAGCCCCCTTTAATGTTAAATCGTGGATTTGTCTTTTTCCTAGCTTTAAAAAATTGAAAGAACAAAAGGACTAAACCTCAGGGTACAACATCTGAAATTGATAAAATCCATGCATTTTAGATCTTAATGGCTTAAGAAAAAGATACTGTGCATAGCTATGTAATTAAATGCCACTTTAAATTATTTTCCTTCAGTTTGTAACTTGCTCATCTCACTACCCTTGCAGCATAGTGAGAAACGTTAGTCTGGGGCAATTGAAATGGTGGGAGCACAGGGTCTTCTAATGTAGTCTTCAGAAGATACCATCAAAATATATTCTATCTCAATACTAAAATTGCAAACCCACTCCTGAAGCCTTAACTTGGTCCTTTAATCGTCACTGAAGGCCAGGAAATATTTTGTACCAGTAGGGATTTCATCCTCAGCTTTGCAGAACCATAACATGCTGATTTGTGAACTTGTGATCTTCCCATTTTTATTTGTGTGGAAAGAACTAAGTTTTCTCTCTGAGGTAATAAAGTATGTGCAGCCTAGTGCTGTTAGACAAGGCTATCACAGGCTCTGCCTCGCAGATATCTGCTTTGTGAATTGTGAAGGAATAAGTGAATCCAGCACATCAACAGTGTTAACAAGAACTATTGTTGTACAAAACAAAGTTTTTGATGTAGCTGGGATTGCGGGTACAGATTTAGCCTACCCATTGCCAAGATGAACTTATCCTTTTAAGGCTTTTAAGCTTTTTATTAAAAATGCAATAAAGGACTGAAAACAGCCAAAACATTTGAAATAAAAGTCTTCAGGAAAGCTTTCATTTGAATACACTTTTATTCCCTTTCCCTTTAGTTATTGAAAATGTGTATAAGGAGACCCTGGAGTGGTGGAAAAAAAAGGTACTAGTTGAGATGGACTGTATTTATTTTTGTGGGAAGTCCAGTTCTTCATAAGTCCGTATATCTTTGTGGTCAGAAGATGAAAAGGATATACTAAAGGGAAGAAGAAATCTCCCGGTAGGATAGAAGATGCAACTGATGTTTGAAATATGTATTCCTACTTGCAGTCTGGTAGTTGAGAAATCGTCTTAGCACATTTCCCAAGTCAACCAGAGATCCATCAAACTCTTGTCAGCTTTTAGATGTGTTTAGGATCTTACTTTTAGTCACTTCTCTGTTTGCAGCAGTCCATGCAGTCTTGGTCAGAATGAGTGACCAAGGGTGAGACTGAGGGAACTGAAGACTTGTGTTCTAGCTGTCATTTCAAACTTGGCCAAACCCAGTGGAAATGGTGACACTATCAGTCTGGCTCTGACCATTATATCACAAAACATTTGATTTGATTAGGTCATGTCTCAGGCTGTGAATAATGTGTGTCCAGTGGTGTAACAAGCAATCTCTAGTCTTCACTGACCTTAGGCATACTGCTATGAGTAAAGCTTCTTTCTCTCTTATCAGCTGTTTCAACATCAGTGCCAGTTTGTGAACCTCCTCAAATGGCTGTGGGTAGACTAGTCTATTGCCTATTTGTCGTCTACAACAATTAGGGCTAATTCCTGGCATGTCAATTTTAGTTCAGCAGTATTCCCTCTCTCCAAATGTGACCTCAGCAGTCACATCACAAGTTAAATGTTCTTTTTGTTTAGATCAATTATGCTTTGTGTTGTGAACTTTGCTGACTGAAAACAGCAGTGATATACTGAAAACTGAGGAGTCTTGAATGTCCACATTTTGGCTTATCCTCTGACTTTGCATTTGAAAGGAAGAGCATTAGACTTCTTACAGTTTATGGATTTAGATACTGCCGGCATTGAGGCTGGTCATAATTTAACCCCTTCTTACAGTAGAGTATCTGCCATGATGATGTTTTTTTTAAACGATATTAAGTCACTTATTTGAAACAGTAAGTGTAAACCACCTGCCATTGGGGACAAACCTACTGTACTGCAAGAGTGATGTGAACTGGTTCTTCATGTTCTTTGGAAATAAAACAGGTTGATGAAGCCAACTGAGCAGCTGAAACATTGTAGTCACTGCCTAGAATAGGTCATGCTTGTAGGTAACAGTGTATGTTTCTTCAGGCTTAGAGTTTGCTTATGGCAGTTGCTGCTTTTGAACAGAAGATACAGGATGTCTGGTAAATTTGGCTAATCATTTTGTAAACAACTCACAGAAAACAGTGTGGGCATCCTCGTAGTTCTGTCTTCTTCTTCTGAATATTCCCTTTTAATATTGCTGGAGTATCAGCGATGTGGATTCTTGTCTGTAGTTACATTGTCCCTTTGATCTACCCTTGATCAGGCTATGTCAAGACTCTCCCCTTATACTTGACTCATTTGGCTCAGCAGGGATGGTTATAGGTTTCATGTCATGGATTCTCCACTTGCATTCAGTCAATCCCGCACTGTTGTTGGGTAGCTCCTGCAACTGTGACCTTACACTTTGACCCAACTGGAGCTCGTCATGTTCAGAGTTTCCACAAAGGATTATCGGATGTTTTAAGCTTCATCAAGCCATGTTTCAAATTTAGAATGGCTAAGATGAAGTAATGGAAGAAATAATCTAGGACTCAGTAAAAGAGAATAACATGGAAAATGAGCAAGCAAAAATATCCCAAGACCAGTAATTGTTAATAGTGGATTGGTGGCTACAAGAGGCCAGAAGTCCATGATTTAATAACCTGTTTGAAGTGAATGCACTGGATTCAGTACAGCCTCTCTGCCCCATTCCAAGCTGCAAGGTGTTCATTTTCTGAAAAACTATCATTATTTGCACTAATGAGCACCTTTCCAATGATCCTGACAGAAGAAAGTTTGAAAGTGCACTGGGGAGAGCTTTGCTTCTTTTCTGCAAAGGTGATCCTTCTAGACCGGTGTTGAGTACATCAGACACGAAGCTTTTGGAGCAGCTGCTGCTGCACCACATTTGTGTGGACAGACAGGCATCTAACTTCTGGATGTGTCAGTCCATCCCCTTTCATACCTGTTCTGTCTCATTTTGAAAAAGCAAAGAGAAAGATTAATAACATTTCTAGGTTCCTCAATGAAAAGTTGTCTGACAAAAAAAAAGGAAATCACATTGGGACTGCCAAGTTCTGAATAAGGGAATCTCAAGCAAATTTAGCTGGTAGTTACTTCAGTACACACATTTGTAAGTGCTCTGTTGAATCTGTTTTAGACAAAAACAAACTGTACAGAATTGGTAAAGAAATCAGATTTTTTTATGATTGTAAGCATGAGCAAAAATCTTTTCTACTGTCAGATTATCCCCTCCTTATGGACAGAGGGGAAATTAAAATTTGTTCAGAGAAGAATCTTTGTTAGGAATTTCATTTAATACATTAGGAATTGTTTCGTCTCTGGAAAGATTTAACTCACATTCCAGAAAACACAAAGATCCAATAAACCATCAAAGAGAAAAGCATAATCCTGTAGTGGGATATTTATTTTTATTCAACAAAGCTCAGCTCCAAGACTGAAGTCTGTCAATACCTGGCATTTCATGTCCTGCTATTCAATGGCAAGAGACAGTTTAAAATAGAGTTCAGAATAATAAATAAAGGGAAGATTGACATGAGCACAAAAGTAAATCACAGCTATAGAAGAGATGCTTTAGACACAATGTGGCAGTCAGTCCCTAGCATTTAAAGCGAGGATGAAAATAGGGTATAAATTTTGTAGAAACTTGAAGCTGATAAAAGGCAGCAGACCAGTTTAATGAAATTTCATCTCATGGAGTTACAGCTTTTCAGACAGGAGCTGGAAAACCTTTATGCAAATATGAAGCAAGCTGAAATTGCTCTTAGAAGTGATTTTTTAACAGATGTACCACTGTACATTGTGCAGCTGCACAGGCTGAGTGAAAGCCATGATCCATTAGCAAGGGGATTGCTAATGACTGCGTCTCTTCTTACTATTATTACTTTTACCAAGAACTCCCAGGAGTCTCATCGTGCTAGGTGCTGTGTGTTTACAGAGTAAAAGACTCAGTCTTGGAGGACATACGTCAATCTCTTGAAGTACGTTATTGTACCAGACTCATTTTAGAGATGGAGAATAGGTCCTAGGACAGTTATGGGACAGTTATCCTGCATCTGCACCAGATGAGCTACTACTCTGTGGACACTTCATCTCCAAGATCAGAGCTACCTAAACACCTGATTTGAATCTCCAAAGAGAGATGAGACACAGAGGAGGATTTGCAGAAGCCTTTCAGTTAAACACTAAGCTGCTTATGCAAGCAGAGAACGAAATGCGGAGAGGAAAATGGGCAAAAGGGCTGAAGTGAGAGTAATCATTTGTGTCTAGTTGAGGGCCAGAAATGGGTGCTTTCTTTTATTAGGGATTTCCAGCCAACACTTCTCCTAGAGATAGACAGCTAAATTGGGCTCAACCACTTAAAGTAAAAACTCTGTCATGCACATGGTTTATACCTGCTTTGTGTATATCCAGCAAGTGCAGCATTGTCCCCTCTGTGCATGTTGAAGACCCATATTCAGTCTTTCTTCTGCAGAGCCTGGCAAGGATCAGCATTTAGGCTGACTCAGGTATCCTGATTAGGGTCATGCTCTAATGCAGGATGTGTATTCCCCGGTGCAGGCTCTCTAGAATGCTTCAGGTGCAGCAGGAGGAAACTCAAATGTCCTGAGTCACATCGCTGAAGGTCAGTTTTCTGTTCCTGATGAGGCATGATAGCAAAGCTGATGGATTTCATTTTCAGAACATCCTTTAATCTTGATTTCCTCATCCTTGAAAAGAGAAGTGTTATCTTTCAGATATGTTCAGTTTGCTGAGTTATATAAAATGCATTGATATCCTTGAGTGGAGTGGAGAGTTGTCTCAGTATCAGTAGTTTAATTACACTCATAAAACCTAATAGCTCTTATATTTATTGACATAAATATTATTATTACTTATAAATTAGTAATGTTTACATATTTTATGTGAGTTTTAAATAAATAAAAAGATTCTTTGTATAAAAGCATTAAATTATGCAGACTTTACCTTAGGAGATGATCTCAGCAGAAAAATATTTAAAAGCCTTGAATTAGGGACATTGCCACAAAATTTGCAACCATTTCTCAGTTCTTAGTAGAATAAGTTGTTTTTCAGATGATTTAACACCACAGATTAGTTACTGGGGTGGTAGGAATAGAAAATTCAAATATCTCCTTTCTGACTATGTCTTGTTGCATATTTTCAGCCTTTCCTTGTAATTTTTATAAAAAGGATGGTTTTAAAAGCTAACGAGCTTTATGTCTTCTTCAGTTACCAACTTACATAGATAAGGGGTTTATCACACGGAAAAATACGTTTCATTATGAAGTATGTATTTAGCACTTCACTGCTAAATACATGTTGATCATGAACTTTTTGGGTTTTTTCCATATCTTTATATTAGATGTTTTTCCCAGATATTCTCTGTAACTTGCCTTGTCAAGAAAATGCAGGTTGTGAAAACAAGGCTTAGCTCTTCACCAAATACAGCTGTTTTAGCATTGTGCACTACCTCTCTCCTCTGCTTCTTTTCTAGAAAAATCTGTCTGAGCCTGGAAGCTGCCTCAGATGAGCCAACTTGAAACTAGAAAATCCTAGTTAAGACAGATTT
Organism: Piaya cayana; assembly: GCA_013389865.1. Classification (NCBI taxonomy): domain Eukaryota; kingdom Metazoa; phylum Chordata; class Aves; order Cuculiformes; family Coccyzidae; genus Piaya; species Piaya cayana. Next base: position 182,075 of record WAAB01018239.1, on the reverse strand, counting down.
TTAATTATTAAATTTTCTATTAATATGTTGAAGGTCAGTGGAACTGCCCCAGTTTTCAGGAAGCTCTGAGCAATTTCATTTGATCTTATATTTTAGCACTAAATCCATATTTATTAAGGGATTTAGCAGGCAGGTCAGAAGCAGCTAAATCTCCGATTTTGCATCACTTGAATGCTAAAGAAAAAATTTCATCTCCATTGCTCTTCTGTAAGCTGGAAAGCTTTAAAACTGTTGTCAAGCCAATTTTAGGATTTGGGGGGGATAGGGGTAAATGTGTAAAAATGGATTTGCAATAAATGAAGCACAAGCTGACATAATTATCTCTTTCCCAACCCAATTCTTTAGTGTAATGTGGAAATAATACGAAATTCTGGATTATGCCACTTCCTGTGCTGGAAGCTCTCATGTCTGTTACATCCATTAAGAAAGGCCATGAGCAACACTAGTGGCTAGTGTTTGATAGGTTTCTTTTCCCACTTCTCTTCTGAAATATCAAAGGCAACATAGCAGAGTTTTTATTCTTAAGGGGACAGATTTGGGTCAGTTTTTAGCGGGATATGCAAAGAAAAAAAAGAAAGACAGGAAGAATTGGGTACAAGGCTTTTATTTGTATGAGTAATTGCTTTTGTATTCTTACTTCTGTAGTGCTGTTAATGGACTGTGACCTCATTACACCTGGCACAGTGCAAACACAGGAAAAAAAGGATAATCTTGGCCTCAGATAGCTGAAATTCTTAAGCATTAAGTGAACAGCAACAGAAAAGAGACATGCTAGTGGAGGCAGAATAAAATTACAACACAGTTTTGGTCAATGCTATATGCAGAAAATAAGGCAGATTGGCAGCCACTGTCAAGATTTTGGGTAGGTTTCAAGATGGATTAGGATTTTTAAGAGAGCCTAGAGGAATTCTGAGACAGTCTTTGTAGACCAGAGGAAAATATCTCCCAGGTCACAAGGGAAGAGTGCAGAAAAAAAAGTCATTTGCCTAAAAACTAGCCATCAGGCAGTTGAGTCTAACCTCATGGAGTGGTTCCGAGTGTGAGTGAGCAGTGGTAGAATAGAGCAGGTCTTGAAACTGAAAACAAATCATTCCTTTCTGATTATTTGCATGAAAAACAACCAGAATCAGGTTGGAATGGTATTATCCTTTTCTAAGGATAAATTCATGGTGCACCTGAGACCACTGGGTGAACCACCCAAAACATGGTGGTATTTTGAGCACAATCTGCTCCAGAAGTTGTCCGTGCAAGAGGTTTCAGGTGAGTTACCTGCGTTTCTTTCTTGACCCGTAGAGGGCATAAGGTGGGGTGAAATCCAGGCAGTGGAGGATACTCTAGACAGTAACATTGAGAAAACCCAGAAGGTAAAATAGAAATTAACTTGGTTCTTTACATGAAACCTTTTATCTGTAAGTCTATTAACATCCATCAGTGCCCATTGGTGAGTGCAACTGCCAGGGAGCAAAATAGAAGGTACTGCTCAAAGTCCAGGTGTTTCCCATTTGAGAGCTGCCCAGCAAGATAAAGTAAAACACAATGCAATTCTTTGGAAGGATAAAGAATGGCTAAGCTGTTTATACAAACAATGGAAGAGATTAAAGATTAAAAGAAATATTTGGTCACCTCTTGGGAACAGCTGGTGTGAAAATATTTAACAGGCAGATCTTTTATGGACAAGCAGTGTTCTAACTAAGCTTAAATAGATAGGGACAGTATAGTGCACCTGACCAGTCTGTGCATACTGCCATAGGAGAGTTAAAAGCTTTCCTTCTCATTTGTTCATGCAGCTCAGATGGTAGCTAATCATGTCCTCTAATTTTAACAACAGAATTGGGAAATGTACCCAGAAAAATGCAGCTTGTAATAAGAATAGAGGTGGCAAATTCTGTCCCTGGGACCGAATGATAAAGAAATGATTCACCTGCCCTTTTCTGTAAATCAGCCTTAGTCGTCTTGAGCTGCCTGAAAAGACCTGCAGTTAAGTGGAAACTTAATCTGAAATCCATTTTGATCGTTTCTTTGAGTGTCACCAGAAAAGTAAAAGCTAGTCTGACTATTTAATCACCCATTAGAAACCTGCGAGTGTTTAAGAGTGCCATGTTATAAAGGGCCAGGGTGTACTGCAAGATGTCTGTTGTAAGGCTATTTCACTTGTATGGTTCTATCTGTCTTTAAACTGGCAGCTAAATGGAAGATTTAGATTTGAGAGTTCCTGGCTCCTGGTTCCCTGTCAGAAATAATTAAACTACATTTTAGGGAGACTGTCGTAAGTAGTTTGCTTCACAAGTGTTTTTCACAGCTGAGGGTCTTTATTACGGCTCTTGGGGCCTGGGAATTCAAACCACCTTACATATCCATTATGCATGAATTATACATTCATAACCTGGAGCCTGCAGTCTCCTGCCTGTGTGGGTGGTGATATGGCTGGGGTCTCAGCTGGGTGGAAGACAAAAAGGAACAAATATGTTCCCAGCATTCCTCTTCTGGGTTAGCCTAAGATCTGTTTGGTTTAGATCATGCAGTGCGTGTCCCTGGCCCGCGTGTGCAAAACTGTTCCTTGGCAACGTGTTGTCTCTGAAATATTTCAGTCAAGATGTAAATGTCCCAGTGGGTTTTCCATCCCTTTTCATAGGAATGACTCCACAGATATTCTGCCTTTCAGAAAGCACATTTGAACTCCAAAATTCTTTCATTATGGATTTAAATATGTGGGACTAAATGTTTGATAGGATTTGGAGACATCTGAGACACTGCAGCAAAAGGAGTTCAAGTGGAAAATGTTCCACCACCCTGAGCTGTACAATAAGCAGGAGCTAGGCATTGTGCTTACGTTGCTTTTGGAAAATAATGTGTTTTCTAGATGTGCAAAGCATTGCTATTATTACTGTCATAGCTACCACTGTCTAAAGAACTCCATGATCCTTGGAGACAAGAGTCCATTTCAGCATAGGGGGCTGAAGAACTTGCAGCTCTCTCCTATGCTGCAAAACATTCCTCCTGGAGTTGAAGTGGATCTTCCAGCCCCATACCAGAAGCATGGCAAAAGATTGTGAACAGCCCAAGGTTCCTGTTACTTGGTGATATTAATTAGCAAAAGACAAAAGCCAACTTAAGTAAGGCTGAATTTCAGTCAGGTGTGATGTTAATGCGGGCTGAGTAGTTTTGAATATTTTATGTGGAGCCAGTGACCTGAAGTGAATGTCTTGCATAATACCGGTTGCCCCTCCACCCAAGCCTTGAGGCCTGAATCCTGTGTTTAATATGGTCAGAGGCACAAAAAGAGAGTCACTGAAGATGAACTGATGTCTGAGATATTCATCTTAGGGGTTCAAAGCCAGGGAAACAAAGAAAAAAGGGGTTCTGCAGAGTATCCTGATACCCTTTGCTGGGCTTCCAGCCCAGCCCTGCTCAGCATTTCTTCTGTTCTCATCTCCTCTCCACTTTCCCCAAAGGGAACTGTGTCACTACCCTTTAAAATCTATAAAATGGCTCCATCAAGCAGGCTTCAGTCCAAAAAATTTGGGAAAGTTCAACCAGATTTCAACCAAGCAGAAGGCAGAGAGAAGGGGGAAGACCTAAGTCTGAAATTCAGTCTGAATTCCCTCTCCTCCAAATGAGGACAGTGCCGTCGTGGTTTATGAGAGATTGAAAATGAACGGTCAAGTGATGGGCTTGGAGAAGAAGAAATAGATTCAATTCATTTCATCTGCAGTATAACACTGCATCAGTATTTGGTTTTATTTTTTCATATAAATCACTCCTATGTAGTAATAGTGATAACAGGCATGTTAACACCTGATGCATAGATAGCTATTCTCCACCAAGCTTTAGGTTTTCCAGACAAATACAGTGCAGGGGGAAACATGAAGTCTTCTAAGTTCATGCCAGTATTATGCATATCTGTGTCCTCACACACACTGGGGCCCACAGTGGGTGGGAAGCCCAAAACTCCTGAAAAGCCAGTGTCCTGTATGTGTTCTCTTTTTTGGAGGTAAGTACCAAAATGCCCAGCTGTGACTCCATGCTTCCATTAACTCCAATAAGACTTGGCAACAAGCACCATCTTATCAACTTCACCTCATGTAGCTCACCAAAATAGCATGGTGATACCTTTGAATGCCTGAGAGAGGATTTGTAATGGGATGGTAGGAGCACAGATACATAGCAGATTCAAAAACTCTGTAGAAATAATAATATTTTGCATTAATTTTAAAGAGAGAAGGATTTTAATGAATCCCATCCTCAGAACCATGGGTTAACAAGCCAAGAACAGGCTTTGGCTGCACTTAACTTTAGCATCAGTAGTTTATCAGTACATTGTTTCCACACTTAATCAGATTTTAATTAAATGTAATTTTTGTTCGGTCTATTGGAAGAGGCTTCCCCTTTGGATTTGGTGATCACAAAAGCCCGAGGAGTGCAAGAGAATTAGAAAGCAAATAGTAGGATCAATCACAGCAAACCTCTGCAATCCATGTCCGTCTATTTTTTGTAATATACTTATTAGATTCTTATTGTCAGGAAGGATTAGTGTTATGAGCTCCAGGAATTCTTTTCATTGCCCTGTAAAGCGAGGTAGTGAAGTGTGGCTGCTTTTCTTAACAATAACGCTCTGGATTTTCCCCCTTTCCCTTCTCTCTACCCCTCTCTTCTCTCCCACAGAGATTTGTGCAGCGGACTGCGGAGGACACGGCATTTGTGTTGGAGGCACCTGCCGCTGTGAGGAGGGATGGATGGGCACAGCTTGTGATCAGCGAGCGTGTCACCCACGCTGCAATGAGCATGGGACATGCCGGGATGGCAAGTGTGAATGCAGCCCAGGCTGGAATGGAGAGCACTGCACTATTGGTAGGGATAAAGAAAAACCAACTACTTTTAAAAGAAAAAATGGTGATCAAGGAGGAGAAAAGGCGCATGCTTAACTGAATATGTGTGACTTGGTATAGCATGAGCACCTTTGTTCTTGGATTTCAAGTTCTGACATCATACATTTTCATGTGGGAACAAGATAAAATGTCCTTTCATTTGCTGATGACATGGGTATATATATTTTTTATTATCAGAAGTGAAGTACATGTATTTGGTGTTTGATCTCAATAGAGACAAGCCATCATTCGTCAGCTAGATGCTTTTGAAAACATCCCACTTTGCCTCTCTCTAAAGGTCTTTCTTTGGCCTCCAAGATTTCTCCATAACATGTTGACAGCATTTTCAGAAATATGCATCTGATTTAAAGTTTTCTTTCCTCTTATTTGCTCCATTATTTGCACTACCTCTTTGCTTGCCAGTATAAAGGAGGAAACAGCAATCAGATGACTTCTGACTGGTATTTAACTGTCTTGCTTATGCCTTGTCTGTTCTGCTTCCTTTATAACCATTTCACTTCCCTCTCTCTTTGGTTCTGTATTCCTCATGCACCTGGCACTTACCTTGAGCTTTTGGTGTCATGTCTATTATTATTATTATTATTATTAAGGTGGTACCAATGTGCCAAAATCATGCAAAGAGGTACAGTTCTCATGATAAGCAGTTTACAGCATTGTTAATGAACTGGCTTGGCTTTACCTTCCTCCTTTATCTCACTTAAGTCCTTGATGCATTTTCCCTTCTTGCTTTTTACTGAATGTCATGCATTCAAACACTTTAACCGCATTCTGTAGTCCTACTATAAAATCAGTAGCATGAAACTCCCCAGATGCCATTTCTTATACATTAATAGAAAACTAAATTAGTGAATCCATTTCTGCTCTCAATAATGCCTGTGTGGAAAAAAAATCAGTTGACTTTAGAAGAGTTATTCCAGAGTGAGAATTCTCCTCTGGTTGTTTTGCTTTAATCAGCTTCTTTTAAAGACAAGAAAATTTACCTCTATGTTGTTTTCAGCATGCCATGATACATATATATCGCGCTACATCAAATTTAACCACTAGCAACACCAGAGCAAATGTCAGCATAGTTCTTTGTGTGGAGTATTAACTTAGTCATATGTAGACATCATCTTTTTTGCTTGAACACCCAGGTAAGTTTGCACACATAAAAACTGATAATAAATGAAGCCTGATCACAATATTTTAATTCCAGCTTTAGGGTAATGGTACAAACCATATCTGTGGCTCAATTCTCCTTATCATTTATTTATGCTAATGTCACCGTACCACATTATGGTCTCCACATGCATCCCGTAATGAAAAATATCTAGCTCTTAAAACTTCCTCTGTCTCATTAGATATTACATTCTGCTTCCTTTTCTAGCAACTTTCATTTCTTCTCATGAGAAAGAGATTAAAAAAAACCTCTCCTAAAAGACTTTGTAATGCAAAGAGAGCAGTCCTGTGTTAATTGGAATCCTGTGTTTCTATAATATTATTTTATAGACTTGTGTTCAAGCACTTTGATTTGGAAAGCCACACAGATCCTTTAAAGGGTTTTAAAAAAAAAAGAAAAAATGTTCAGCAAAAGGCCCCAAATCCAGGGGATAATTTTATATGAAAGTCATTTATGCATGAAAAAAGCCTGATTCATATCCTTAGTGCCATTTTATTAGTTCTGCTGCAAAAAGAAAATGCCACTAGTTTGGTGTATGATATTTCTCCACACAGCTGATATGCCCAGACTCTTTTCAAACAACAAGCTTTTCTCTTTCATGGTAATTAAATTTACCCCATTATTTGTGATATTACTCACTCTAAGTATAAAGAGTGCGTGTTATTATGTGAAAAGCCAGCACAGCAATGCAATCAGCGTTGAGATTTTACCAGTGCACAATATTATTTTGTGTGGTGCTACCTTCCTGTTGCATTACTGCCTCAGTTTAGGAATCATTCTTTAATACCTTGAGTGCTGGAGCAATTCTGTTTCTTTTCACTGCCCCCACCCCATCTTCTTGCATGGTGATTTAGCAACAAATTTGTACATAGTCTCATGTCTCTGAAGCTGCAAACCATATTTCCTACAGAATAATTTCACTGATAAATGTGTAGAATGTAAAGAAGATTTGGCAAAGTCATAAATATCCAAGAAAATTGAATAGCTTTAGAAGGAGTAATAAGCTAGTTATATTGGCACAGATGAAAGGACATTGACTTGGAATTCCATTAAGTATGTGGAAAGCATTCCCCTTGTCCTTGTGTAATTTCCCTGCATGGCAACTTGTTCTGTTGACAGTAATTCCTTATATGTCTGTGTCATGGCCATTTTGCTTTAGCACTGACAAGCATAAAACCCCATTGCTGAAGTGATGCTTTCCCAATTTTGACATGTGTGCAGGTAACACGGTAGAAATGGGTGATGTAAGTAAAGGACACTTCTTCCATTTCCTGTTGAGCATGTTTGAGAGTAAGAAACCCTTTTGTTTTGTAGGTCATAGGAGGCTCTTTCATACAGTGTTCAAGCGAACTATGATCCCAGTGGATTAATTTTGTTTGCTCATACAAAGAGTCATGTTACCAAATATACTAGCTTGATTGCTTACATTCAGAGATTTCATTAGAGGAACCTCAGTTAATTCCCAGCCAGGAAATTGGTGCAGAACCTTGCATTCATCATCCTAATTCAGCAAACTTAGCACATTCAGGTAAAAGAGTAGAACAGAAAGTTGGTTATCTAACATCAGGAATCCTGAAAGCGAGTAGAATGGTTCAATCAATGTGCTTCAATTTCTTAGAGAGTAAAAGAAAATCATGACAACAGCCACAATGCGAGACTCCTAAGATGGGCTGTCCAGCATAGTCTGAATTTGCTCCCAGTTAGAAACACTGCAAGAATTCAACTTTCTTCTATTTTGGCACAAGCCACATCCAAGGAACATGGTGGGTCTTAGGAGCACTCAGTTTAAAGGTGAAATAAGCTCTATTACTGTGGGCTCTGAAAGGCCAAACTACAACTCAGCTCTGTGATTCACAAGTGGCACCACAAAATATTTCCTGGCTTTAATAAACAACTCTAGAAATTTCCCAGGGCCATTACAGCCTGGACTCAAATTTGATGCAATTGATGACAGGATCCCAGCTGCTGTGCATCCCACCTCAGAGATTCAAAGGGGTACTTCATTGTGCCATCATGGGCCTTGCACTGAGATTGTATCTGATATGTGAACATCTACGTATGATATTTTATCAGCAACAGGCCTCTATCCATTCATATTAGGGTTGTTTGAAACAAATAATGTCAAAGAGGGCTTCCCTGTGTGGTGGAGTGGGGACATTCATCATCCTTGAACAGCCTGGACACACGACTAAAGCCATCCCTTGAAGTTCAGTTTCCACACCTGAGTACTACCAGGTCTCTGGAATACTGAGGGACCAGCACTGAGTTCTCCAAACACACAACAGTCTACCGAGCAGGATTTTCAGAGCACCTCAATGCATAATTCCCATTGATCTCTGAAGAAGCTACATGCTTAACTCTTTTTGAAAATCTTGTCCTAACATGCGCTGATGATGTATGAAATAACTAGTGTGTAGGCAGACAGACAGGCTGTCCATGCGAGCTTCTGCTTATGGCGCCATCGTGCTGGGGTTTGTTTTAAACTCTGATTTTGGAAGAATCTGCACCTTTAAGTTTGCCTTTCATCAGCCTAAATAATCACATGTGTTCTGAGTCAGTGGGGTTGTAATCAGTGCCCCTTAGTTTCTGCTGGAGCAGCTGGAATCCAGACAAGGCACATTACAGGTGAATCCTGGTCTCTTTTCCCCAGCTTTGTAACACATCACTTATGCCATTTCAGTGCTTTATGAAGCGGCTTGGTCCATGTGTAGCCCAACGTAAAATAAGCCCACCAGTGTCTGATGAAAGTTATTGCTACCTGCAGCCCAACAGAGCAGTTAGCTCTCTGCAGCACTTGGGCATATCCACAGTATAAGCTGCACTGTATTTGACGCTCTAGCACCCACTCTGTGTGGTTGCAATGGGTACCTTTGGGCAAGAGAAGGCCATGGTTATAGCAGTCAGTGGAAAACAGGTGCATGTTGCTTTCTTTCCACAAGATTTTGCATCAAGCTGAGGGTCATCTGGCCTTAAGCAGTTTGGCATGTTTGACAGTAAATATTAAGCATTGATGAACTTTAAAGACAGTCTTTTTCCCTTCTCCTGTGGCATAAACTGGTTCAACAATGAATGCCTAGTTTCTCCTCTCCTTCAAATTTGTATGATCTCAGTTTAACTCCAGTGATTTCACTGAGGTTCTGTCCACTTCACCCCACAGGAAAGATAAAAAGGAAAAGAGAATATATAGAAAATTAAGAAGGAGAGCATGCTTTAGCAGGGGTGTTGGACTAAATGATCTCCAGAGGTTGCTTCCAACTCCAACCATTTTGTCATTCTGTGCCAGAAGTATAACATGGGAATGAAACTATTACAGATTAAGAAAAGAAAGATTCATGCTGTCATGCAATACTCCCCTAGAAGGTGCCTGTTATTTTTCAGATTACAAGAAAATATTAACATGACTGATGTACGTTTCACACTGGCAGCTGCCTCCACTGCCATCATCTGCACAGTGACTGCTGCCTGAGTTTACAGGTTGGGCTGCTCTGGATATCAGAATCCAAGAGACGCATTCCCAGGCTTCAGCCACCTTCCAAGCGGATGGTGATGCTGTGCTTCCTGCACTGCTACCACTACACTGAGGTGATTGTTTTTTAAATCTCATTCACCAGCCTCATAACTGCCCTGTATTAGGTTAGCTCTGATTCTACCAGCCCTCTCCACTTGCTTACAATAGTATTTCGACGGATCCATTAGGCTCACAGGATGGAAAAGTAATTCCTGTGAGGGCTGTGACCTCCTGGGTGGGTGGTCTGCATAAACGAACCCGAAACAAAAACCTCTTCAGAAGGGTACCAGGACACAACTGAGAGAAGATGGCAGGGAGTGGACAAGAGAACAATGGAAATAACATTTAAGGAGGTAATGAAAGAGGCAAGCCAGACTCGAGACTTCTTTGTTACTAAAGACTGGCTGCTGTTAGGACAGGGAGTGCCGCCTGCTGGCATGCACAGGGCTGTCCGAGACAGAGCTCCTGGCTTCTGCTTGTGTCCTTACCACCAACTTTCTGTTTGATCACAGAAAATCAATTAGAAGGTGATTTTCCAAATTAACATTCCATGAGAATTGGGCATATGACTGCTCCCAGTGCATCTATAACTTTCTTTTTTTTCCTTAAGCCCTTCTTGGAATGAATATATTAATGCTTACCTGTCTGGTAGAGCTGCCATGAGGTTAATTTAATATTTGTAAAGTGATTTGATCTAAGGCTAGAGGATGATGTATAAATGCAATGTATTGCAATTAAGAAGATCCAGGGAAAAGCCTCTCCCAGTCTGGTAATGTTGCAGAACTGTGCCTCTTTGTGTGGAAAAAATGTAAGACAATCAGGTGAGATGGAGCACTTTCAAATTACTCTGTTTTTCCTGATGAAAAGAAAAGCAGTCAGTAAAACAGAGGTAATCTGTTGCAAATGAGCAGAATGTTACAACATTCTGCCATATATGTATTTTATACATATATATATATAAACACATAAATATATATGAAACTTTCCTGTTTCTCTTCCTGATCTTAATGACTGGATGCCTAAACACAGCCTTCTTGAGCTCTTTGACTGAGGAGGCCTGTGCTCCACCCTTTTCCCTTTTTTCTCTCTTCATAATCAAGGTTTTTCTTTTCATATCACAGTGAACTCTCCTTTGCCTTTCTAGCACCTGCACAGTCTCGTAGTAAGCCGCAATGCACTTATTCAATCCTACCTTAAATGTCCTGTCTTTTATCTCCCAAGCTCACTATCTGGATAAGGTAGTGAAAGGTATGCTCTTCCTTCCTATTTTTCCTATTGTCTTTGTGTTTCTTTTGAAAAAATAATGCATCATGAACATACTGTGTTGAGGTTACATCTCTTCCTCATTATCACCAAGGTGCTCCCTAATGCCTGGAAGGGTGAACTTTCCAGTCATTTAGGTAGGAAATACCTCTGTAACTGCTGTGACTCTATGTTAACATCATATCAGTGTCCCTACCTGTCCCCTTATCCCAGCCCTCCCTTCCAAATCATCTCCCATCCTCACTCCTCCTATCCAGGTAAAGTAAGTCAGGAGTAAACAAAAGTATCTGTGAATACAGTAGAAGGCATGTACAGTGATGTGTTTTAATTAAATGTCTATGATCCATTTTGTACAAGCAGGTGAGTGCACTTTACGTGTGGAGTCTTCATGTTTTTGATCCATGACTGAGAAGTCTTACATGGAGACTTTGAGTAATGATATTTTGTTTCTTAGCACAAAAATATTATGACCTCAAAGCATCTGGTTGTATAAATCTGCAAAATTTATTGAAATTAGTGGCGCTACAACAAAATCCAACTCTATGTTCCTATTTGTAAATGTAAAGCAAGGCTAGGACCCACATCTTTCTTAAAAAAAGAGGAAAAGGAATTGAACCGTTACAGAAAAGAGGTAATCTCCTGTCTTAAAAAAAAAATCTCAGTTGTTTATTAATTAGGACAGTAAGCTAAATTACTTCAGGACTTTCAAATAGAAATGCACCACAATGCACCTAACTTTTTAAAACTATTGAAATAGCACACATCTTGTTAAATATGACAATCTGACAATAAATATGATTGAGTTGGACACAGATATCTTTCTGTATGGCTGATGTGACACTAACAGTAACACAACACTTACACCATGCAGCATCACACGTGTGCTGGTTGAATAAACAAAAAAATCCAGTAGAACAAATGAGTTTCTTCCATAGAATTACTCTCCTTTTCAGGTGGTGAGCAATCAGAAACAGCAGTTGTGAGAGGTTGATGAAGAAGGACAGATATGCCAAAATATTTGTCCAGTGTAGAGGTAAAATGAACTCTCTGCTTTACAGAGCTCTTGCAGTATGACAAAAAACATGGTTGCCCTATGGATTTCCCTTCTCAAATCAATTTACAATCTAATGGTTCTCTCTTGTTTCCATTGAGTTTTAAAGGAAGGTTCAGGTGAAATCACAGATAGAGAAAAAATTTGAAGACAAATATTATTTATAAGAGATGTTCACAGTTTAAATGAAACTTTTATCTTCAGTGTAATGCAGCAAGTGGGGACTATACTTGGACCCCCTGTTTATAGATCCATGGATTCTTTAGTGGTAGTTAATTTTCTCTCATTGCTTAGCAAAACATACTTGACTTCATTTAAATTAGGAGAGAAAAGTATATTATCCTTCTTAGATGAAGGGAAGAGGATCACTTTTTGTGCACGTATGGACTAAAAATGGTGGCATCCTTAGAGCAATACATGGGCCATGACTGAGGAGAGCTATCAGAACCTCATGGTAATGTTCCACATCTCAGTGATTTGCATTTCAAAACCCCAGGAATCTTCCTTTTAATCTCAACTTGTATTGGATGAGATTTGATTAAAAGGGAGCAGATAAGCCCGAAGGGGATAGAAAAGATGAGAAATCAACCTGCAAAGTATGGGTCCAGGGACCTTCAGTATTAATTTCTCCCTTCAGTGGCCTAGTTTGTTTTTGTTTTATTGTCTTCTGTAGTTGTCATTTTTCCTCTGGGTAGACTTTTGACTCACCTTTAGGCCCAAGAATAAAGATTTATATATTTAGCAAGTATTTAAGTGGGAAACAGGTTAAGTAATGTACTGAGAATCAAAGATTGTCTCTTACCATGCATGACCTCTTTTGGAAAGATTAGCAATAGCTCAAACATTACAAGTACATGCTTTTCACTTGGCTCACTGCATGGTGTGCATTTTTCAAAACTAAATTACTCATGCCTTTTTGGCTTTCTTAATTATTAACATCTTTCTGGTTGAAATCCCTTCCCAGTAATCCTGTGTTGTCATGGATGAGCCTGATTTACTGCTGAATCTTTCCTACAGCTTTACAATAAACCAGAGAAGTCAGAGAAGATGCAGAATTGCCTCTAAATTGGAGAGCAAGTTTCAAGAGCAAACGTCAGCTTGATAAAACCAAGAAGGTCTAACTAGAATTGGAGTGGAATCTCCTAAACTAAGGTCTAATTAACACTGGAAATGCTTAAAATGAAGAGAGTTGCCTACTATTAAAGAGCTGTGACTTTAGAGCTTTTCCATCCATGATAACATTGGACCTAACAGTACATCAACATAATTGATTTTTATTGTTAGTTATCAGTTTTTGCTCTTAAAAAAGAACTGTGTTAATGCTGCAGTGACTTATGTAAACAGCTGGTCTGAAATGTAAAGATATTGAACAACATTTGAACAACATTCAGGGACAGCAGAGGAGTGACTTCTTTGGGTTGTTCCTGAAGTCTGAGAAGCAGTAAGAATGCAGGGTCTGACCACAGCCATTTTCATAGAATCATAGAATAGTTTGGGTTGGAAGGGACTTTAAAGATCATCTAGTTCCAACCACTTTGCCATGGGCAAGTACATCCCACTAGGTCAGGTTACCCATCCAACATGGCCTTGAGCACCTCCAGGGATGGGGCATCCACAGCTTCCCTGGACAACCTGTGCTAGCATCTCACCACTTTCATGGTGAAGAAATTCTTCCTAATGTCTAGTCTAAGTCTGTCCCTTTCCAGTTTATACCCATTGCCCCTTGTCCTGTCACCACAAGCCTTTATGAATAGTCCCTCTCCAGCTTTCTTGTAACCTCTTTCAGATACTGGAACATTGCTATAAGATCTCCTCTGAGCCTTCTCTTCCCTAGTCTGAACAAGCCAAATTCTCTCAACCTGTCCTCATATGGAAGGTGCTCCAGCCCTCGGATCATCTTTGTAGCCCTCCTCTGGACCCGTTCCAACAGCTCCATATCCTTCTTACATTGAGGATTCCAGAACTAGACACAGTATTCCAGATGAAGTCTCACAAGAGAGGAATAGAGGGGCATTTTCCATATTTGTACAGTTATAAGAAATAATAGGAGCTCTGGCAAGTAACTTTTTAATCTTCATTTTACAGGTTGATTAAGGGTTTCTGGATACCCACCATCAAAATATACCATGGTGGTAGTTTGAGAGTTGAGTGTTTTTCAGGACACGTTACCAGGTTTCTCATGATTTTTCAGGGACCAGCTGATGCTTTGCTCCTCCTCTTCAGTCTGCTTCAGGTCACTTACTGTTTGTTGCTCTCTCAAGCTCCAGGAGTTTGCAGCCTCACATATTGCATTCAGCCATGTCCTACTCATTTCAGAGCTCAGCCTGAGTTTATTGGGATGTGCTAGGTCATTCATCAGTTCTTTCCTGCTGACAATGGACGAAAGATAATAGCCTTATCTTTTAAGTCCAATTTCAAGTGGCAATGAGGCTTGGCTCGAAAAAAAATCTCATTGAACATTGTTTATAATTGCTCTAATTAGAGAAGGCCTTAACTGTACAGATCATTACAGGGAGATTATTTTACCAACAATCTTAAAATGGCAGGATAATTTCTTACTCTGTTGACAGTCTCCTTTGACTCTGATACTCTTCTCTTGTCTAGTTCAAAATTAGTCCACGTTTTATATTCCTCCCCTGCTCTGTATTGTCTCTTTCATGGCAGACCTGACATCTTTCCTAGTGTTCCTTAGTACCATCATCTTTCAGTAGCTGCCATGTGCTTCAGTTGGAAACTCACATAAATGGGTATTTTCTCCCCTCAAAAACCCTGTTCATATATCTAATTCTCTTAGTCACCCAAATGCAGTTAACAAACACAAACAGGAATAAGGGATCATTATTGACTCTAGCTATGAGAAATCAGAGCTGCAAGATTATGGCGGTGTAAATCCATGAAGATTAAGCCATCCTGCTGTGTTGATATTCAGAATCACTTTGGAGACAAGATGATCTTTCTGCTTTATTCCCCAGCATGGGGGAAAGGAAGGGATAAAGTTTATTTGTGTCGTCTTTTCATCAAGTGCTTTGAAGTGCACCATTTTTGGAATGGGGAATAGTGTATTTTCCTGCCATTGCAGTGTTAGTGATGACCTTTATGCAAGTCATTATGCAGTGAACCAGTTTAGAAACAGCTGTACTTACAGGGCCATTCTCCTAGATACATTGGCCTACACATCCATCTTAACTTCTCACTTTCTAAAACTGAGTCTTCTGAGAGCTGCTGTTTAATTGTGTTGTTTCCTGTTAATGGCTTCCTTTCTCATTACTGTCTGCTCTCCTACCAAACCTATGACATAAGTGAGGTGCAATTTCATCTTCACAGCATGGATACTTTGCTTCACTTTGTAATGTAATGGTTAGTATCTGAAAACTTCAGTGTTTGTGGATCTGTGAAGAAGAATTTATGTCATTAGGAAACAGTTCTCTGGCTCCATGGATGAGATTTATCTCGTTATGAGCCAGAGATGTCATTATCCTTGATGGGAGGGGGTAAATTTGCTTTCTAGACTTGAAACATGCCAAAACAATGGAGTTTGTCATTACAGATGGGAGTTATCCCACTTTAGATGTCTACAGCATAGATGCTCATATCTCAGCAAGTCATGCTGGATTCCTTTAATAGTCAAGGAAGAGGAACAGACACTTTGAGAAGGTATAATCTCATGTGATTCTCTCTCTCTTCTGTCTCTCATCTCCAAACTGATCTTTTCCTCTGTCTGTCTGCTTCCTGATGCTTGACTTAGTTTCTGTAGGCCCAGATCAAAAAGATTCAGAGGAAATCCTAAAATTCCATTTTGATGTCTGAAGCGTATTTCATATAGACAATGAATTGCACACAAATTTCAAAAACATAGGACTGAAAGGAGTCTCCTCAGTTAGAGTCCAGTCAAGGACAACCGTGTTGTGTAAAACTTCATATAGATTCACCAAGCTGTATGGATAGATCAGTGAGGCTTCTTCTCCCTAATACTCCTACTAGGAGGCTGCTCCAAAACTTTATTCCTTTGATCCTGGCAAATGACTTTTTTTCCTTTCTAATTTCCAGCCAGTATTTATTCATGCTTGGTTTATGTCCATTTGTTCTCATGCCAGCATCATTCTCTTCAGCTTAAATAGCTGTTTTCCTTTCTCACTGTTTATCTCTTTCATGCATTTGTGGAAAACCGTCATAGTCTTTTCAACCTGTGCTGTGCTAGGGTAGACAAATCAAGCTCATCTCATTTCCTCAGATGCAGAAGGTGCTCCAGTCCTAATTATATCAGCCATTTGCTGCCACTCCAGATTCCCCCTTTCCTATCTATGCCTGGGAGATCAGAGGACATGCAGCTCCATATGAGCTCTTAATTTTTAATTTATATTACTTTTTCCTTATACTTGTTGGACAGTCCTCATGTGAGACATTTAAAGATCATTTGCTTTTGTCAGTCTCAGAGCAAGTGATCAATCACTGCAGTGTCTTTTCTGTCTAATAATGTTAGATCTTTGCTTTTGAGATCTTTGTTCCAAATATTATGAAATGCAAAATACAATTGAAACAAAAAAGGAAAAAAAACTATAAAATGAAATCCCTCTTTTCCCTCTGAATTTTCATCATGTGAAACTTCATAGGCCTGTCTTAAATTTCCAGGATTCAGACCTGCTCCTACATAGCTTGGAACCAAACCCTGGAGACATTTTATCTTTAGCTTACAGTATAAATTTATAAAGACTATCTTCCCATTGCAGAAAATAGGAGTTTTCTCCAGGAATTAAACACTACTTGCCGTGTTCTCAGTCTGAGTGACTGTGGTATCCAGTAACCAGGTAACCTAGTGGTATCCAGCCCTTCCATCTCTCATCCTTCTACAACGGTGTCTTCAAGTTCTCATCACTCAACTATTTTTGCTTCTCACTGCCCTCCTGTCCAGGTCCATAGCACCTTTGCAAGGAGTTTCCTGCTCAGCCACTCTAACTGCAGAATAGAACTTTATAGGAGGTGTTATAAATTGAGACCACACTAGAGGTCAAAATCAATTAGAATTTATTGATTACAGTAAACGGGATATGAGCAAAACAGCGCTGGGCAACAGGGGAGTCTCCGCTCCACCGACTGCCGCACCTTTAGGTTAAAACTTCCTCCTTTTTATAGTCCTTTAAGTTCCTCACTTCGACACCTTGCCAAGGTATTTCGCAATGTCATTAGTACTCTGTGCATGTGCATCTCTACGAGGAGGGTCCACAGTGGTCTGTTGAGGCTGAAGTAAGTAGTCCTCCTGCTGGTGTCCTTTTCTTCATCTTCACTTTTGGCAGGTCATTCTATCTCGGTTCCTATTGTTTCTTGGATACCTGGAGCCTGTTTAGCTTGCTTGAGCAGGTTTTGTTAGAACATCTTGCCTAGGTAATTTTCTAAAGTTTCCAACCGAAGCTTAGTACAAAATGATCTATAATCAGTTAAGCAACACAATGGAGAGTTCATAATTGATGGTTACATTTTAAACTACCAAAAGAACTACTAATATAGTTTGATAAACAATTGCAACTTTATACAGAGGGGTTATAAAGAGTCCAAGCAATAATAACATGATGTGTGGTCAGTGATAATGCACCATCCAAGCTCTAATGCAACAATGCAGAATACATATAAAGTGAGATTTCATCGGAGCTTTTTCATCTAGACAAATTTTGGCAGATTTATAAAGAGAGGGAAAATGTTCTGTCTCGACCATCAGGATGATCCCATCCAAACTGAATTTATCTGCTCCAAAGTGGGATTACCTTCATTCTTAAGTAATTTTAGTATGTTATTTTAACAAGTAATACACTTCTCTCGTTCTCCAAACCAGCCAAATGCTTTCAGCTTGTACTGAAAGTAACGGAACAGATGCATAAAATAGCTCTCACAAGGGGAAAAAATGAGATCAAATGGTTAAAAGTTTGGCACTATTGTAAGTAACTGAAGGCAGGATACTAAAATGGAGAATTTCAAGTAGCTTTGCCCATAAATAGGTCTTCTGTAGTATATTAATACTAATCCATTATATAAATACCAAAATACACACACACACACAAAGTGTGCTCACACACACACACACAGATGTTATAGGCATCTAAACACACAGAATTCACATTTTGAAAGACTGAAATGCAACAAGTATATTTGTAAATAAAAAATTTATTTAAGATCCTTTTAAAGGACTTTTCCATACTACCTTAGTTCCTTTTTCAATTTGGTCCATGTAAATCTGTCACTTCTTAGGAAAACAATCCTAGAAAAGATGTTAGGTTCACAAGGAAACAATTCTTTAGTTAAAAGGCTTTTCTGGATGCCATGTCTCCAGCGCAGGACACACGATGACAGGGTATGCTCTGCCTGCTGACTCAGCACTTCCTTGACCAGCCTCTCATGCATCATGTAGTCAGCCAGATGTTGCAATGACATATACCTCTTTGCCATCCTGTTGTAACCCTTTAGGTCAGGGTACCTCTGTGTTGTTTGCACAGTTTCACAAACAAGCCTGTCTTGCAAAGCTGAGGGCCTGAAGAAACTCAGACTGTGGCAGGATTGAAAACACACATATAAATCGAGAGGACTTTCCAACAGGGCTCAGGAAGACTGAATTGTCTTCCTGGTATAATCAGTCCTGCTGAGTGACCGTGACAGTCACATCAGTCTCTTGTGCTTAAGTTTCCTAAATTGTAAAGCGTGGCTTACATTTCTGACCAGTCCTCGATAAAGATTTTTGAGCTCTGCAGGTATTGCAGAAAGCCCCCAGAACTGTATAAGCTAAGTGACCTCCCTTACACCACTGCTTACTGTGGAAATTACTCTGCTATTTTCTTGGGGATGGGAGGCGAGGGGAAGAAGAGAAAGTATGGAATACTTGGTGAAAGGTCATCAGATGAGAGAATCAAACCCTAGTGAACCACCTGGGAGCTTGGTGTTCATCCTCCGTAAGCTCTATCACCTATGAAAGAAACTCCTACTTCTGTACTGTGCTCTCTCTCTAGTCAGTGGGGAGAAATGCATGTTTCCACTGTGCGCTTTAACTCATCACTATGGGCATCTAACATTCACAAGGGGATTTGTGCCATGGGACAATCTTTTTTGCTGCTGACTACAGAGAAAGTTGAAGGTTTCTCCATTATAGATGAATTGTTACTGTATGAGATGAATCCCACCTAAATGCCACCCAAATTGACTACTGTAAAGAAACTAGATGTTCTCCAAATATTTTCTAATGTAAGAAGTGCCTTCTCCTTCCAGACAGCTTTGGCAAGATATCAGTCTGAGGTTTCAATATTGCTGAAAGACAGCTACTTTATCTCACTACTGGGAACTTGAATTCCACATGCAGCTTAGGTAACCCCAAATCTTGCTCTTGCAAAGCAAATGTTTTGAGAAACAAAGAGGGCAGGGTGGGTTTTTACAACCAGTGAGGCAGGGAAATATCATTGCCTCCATGAAGCTCACCATTCCCTCAGTCCAACAAGTGAGGCTGTGCTGTGAGAACCTCCTGGGAGACAGCAGCCCACTGAGTGATCACTACCGTCCTCATACCGAATTGGGGCTGTTCACTCCAGGTGGGAAGACACCAAATGGGACTGGAGAAATAAAGTGAAGGCGAAGAGAAAAAACTGTTTAATTAGCCTTTTTCCAGGCTGTGCTGCTTCATCTTTCCAATGTGTTTGAATATGTGGCTGTTTGCCTTGCAGAGGGATGCCCTGGCTTGTGTAATGGCAACGGCAGATGCACTCTGGACATGAACGGCTGGCACTGTGTCTGCCAGCTGGGCTGGAGAGGAGCGGGCTGTGATACTTCCATGGAGACAGCATGCGGTGATGGCAAAGACAACGATGGAGGTAGGACATGAACACATGTGATGTGTCAGGCTTTGCAGAGCTTGTAAACCTTTCACGGTGATCAGTCAGCTAGGCTTGATTTTGCAGGGCAGATTGTTTTTTGACAGCTGGTGAAGGACAGACAGTGAAGTCTGCCAGGCTGAGTCAGCCAGAGCAGATTTGAATTCAAACAAAATGGATTTGGTCTTGGGGTGCCAGGGCTGAAGGCAGAGATTTGTTTATCCTCAGATCAGGTCTGTATACCAGAGAGCAGGCAGAGGCTATGCACTCGTCCTATCTCTCCACCCCAGCTGA
Organism: Piaya cayana; assembly: GCA_013389865.1. Lineage (NCBI taxonomy): Eukaryota > Metazoa > Chordata > Aves > Cuculiformes > Coccyzidae > Piaya > Piaya cayana. The sequence goes on along the minus strand of WAAB01018239.1, from coordinate 162,073 downwards.
GTGTCTCAGCAGCGACATGATAGGACCACCTCAGACAGCAAACACCCTTGACTGTTCGAACTTTGGCCTCACTGCCTGAGGTTTTCATCAAGGCTCTCTGGTAGGTCACTACTGAATTGAGATGGATGTTTTGTAGAAACATAGAGATTTTGGTGACTGACTGATCTCCATGCCCACAAGCCATCCAATCCCTCTAAAACCATGTTTTATTGATTACAGTTCCATATGTAATGATGTCAGGCATGTGAATAATAGTCCTGTATAATACAAACTTAATATTTGCAGTTATCTCATTACAAAGGAAACCCTGGTGCAGTGTGAAGGTTTGAATTAGAAGGCAGGAGATGAGATATTAAATTTAAGGCATAAGGGAGGCTGCATAATTTGTTTTGTTGTCACTCATTGAAAAGCTTTGTAAACCACAAGTCTGGGCCAGGACCCAGACTGTGAAGTGGAGACTGCATTTTGCAATCCTTTGTTTTATCATATTCACAAGCTCAGTACAGTTAAAAAATACATAAAAATAGCCAAGACTGTGATTATCTACTTCACAGCAACTAGGATTCTGATTGAATATTTAAAATACTTCTGCACATCTGGCATGGCAAGTGGACCAAATTACCCCTTTAGAAAAGATGGAGAATTTGGAGAACTATACAAAGAGTAAAGACCATAAAACAAAGGTCGCTTTTTGCCTCACATGAAGCTGAATATCACAGTGCTAATCTTTCCTACTTACAGCTGGCAGAGGGCAGCAATAAAGTTTATCACATCAATTATGTAAAAAAGATGTTAAATAGAGCCAAGGTAATCCCAGTTTCCATGGAAAAAATAACCCACAAAAACATTGTAAAGTTTTTAGAAAGAGAAAGAGAGGGGAGAAGGAGTAACCCAGCCTAACATACACGGTAGACCACATAACATCAAAAAAGCATGACTAGACTCTGAGCAGGTTGATGAAACACTATTTCTTCTTATCTCCTGGTGCAGGGTGCTAATCTTGTAGCTTAGTTACCCTCACCTTGAAACAAGCTGTTTGTCGCCTTGCTAGCCTGCAGGACAGCAGATGCAGACAGAAGAGACAAAAGGCATCAACATGTTTACAAGCTAGTGCACATCAGCTGCTAGCTTGCATTTGGTGAATTCATGTGGAGCAGTGGTCGTCACAGCTAGAGCAGAGCAACTGATAGGTTGTAGCATATTGTTGTGTGACAGCTTATTCCTGTGTCAGAGCCCACAAATGAGTGTTGACTTTACCCTTGGTACACAAAATAAAATACATGTACGTGGTGTGCATTACAGTTACAGATAATCTGTCATACACATTCCTTTGATTTTGCTGCTGAGGATTGATTTTACTGCTAAGGACTTCCCTCAGCTGGAAAGTGGAACAAGTATATGTTTACATTTTCAAGTTGGTTTTTATACATGTTTATGGACCATTTGTGCTGTATTTGTGGGCTTAAATCTAGATTTTCAACCTCTGAGATGTATGGGCATCAACAGTGGTAAAGCACTTACACTTTTAAATCCAGGTTTCTTGTTTACAAGCATTTGAATAAGGTTACATGGACTGGTAAAGAAAGGCTGATTCTGGACCTGTTTCCTCATTGTCATGTTGATTCCTGTAGCAAGAGACCTGGAAACATTTGAAGAGCATCCATAGAGTAATATAGGTTGGAAGGGACCTCCAGCAGTTCTCTCATTCAACCCCTTGCTCAAAGAATGTTTGATTATATCAGGTTGCTCAGGTTAGTTCCAGACAACTCTTGAACATCTCCAAGGATGGAGATTCCACCTCTCTGGGACAATCTGCTCCAGCGGATGACCATCCATATAGTAAATGTTCTTCTCCTAATATCTAATCATAGTTTTCTATGTCTGTGTCCTAGCTTAATGTCTCATTGCCTTTTGTCCAGCACCATCTGAGAAATCCTAGAGTACCCATCTGGCTCCTGGCTTCCCCTTCACAGTAACTTGGATCTGTAGTAGAGCATTATCTAGATGTTCCACGTGTGGCAGCTGCCTTCGGATTTCTCAGATGTTCAAAGGCAAGTCAAATGACACTAAGCACCTGTGTTTAGGAAGCAGAACTGAGCCCATATTCAGTGCAACCACTTTGTCACCACAAGCACTGTACTTCGGGAAAATGCTTTGTTTCAAAGCAGTAGGCCCACACAACCTCTTGAAAGAGCAGGTAGTATGTGTATAAACACTTAATGGCTTAGCCCTCTTTTGGGTTGTATGACAGATTCTGCATTAATGCATGCTCAGAACAGGCCAAAGGTGGTTTATTTGACTGTTCACCATAAAGGATTTCAAAGCTATTGCTGAATTTCTCTTGATATGCATGTGAATCTAGACAAAGGAGATGACAGTCCTTTCATGATGCTTTAGAAATCAAACATGTGAGCGAGTCACCATGGGTACCATTGGCAGAGAGAAACAGATTAAGGGAATCATCTCTCTGAGCTGTGTCAGATATTACTTTGTAGGTGCCTACTTTTGGTTGGTGACCACTGCCTGTCAAATCACTTTCAGCTGACAGCAGCATCTCTCAAAGCTGAGACACCCCTGTGGGGCTATTCATGCTAGAGGGGGCTTCAGCCTGCTTGAGGTCATGAGAAGCAGGTTCCTATGCTGTGGCGTGATGTGTCTGCTAATCAAGATTCCTGCAGTCAGAAATTCCATGGGATAATGGGAACCAAAGTCAGAATATTTTTCATCAGATCCCAGTTTAATCATACCCTGAAGGAGATGAGTACCAAATTGTGGGATGTGTTTGCCTCTTAAACCTGGAGGCTGTTCAGCTAAACAATAACAAGCTAAGCAGAAGTCACACAGAGAAACTTGGTGAAATGTAATCTTTTGGTTGAGGTTAGGAAAAAAGGTGTCTCAGAGAGCAGTCTCCTCTCCACACACAAGTGTCATTTGTCAAAGATAGCACTTAGGTTTCACACCCAGTCCACTTTATTTAAACTTGTACACACGAAGCCCATCAAGTTTAAAGGATTTGTAGCAAGCAACTGAGAGCAGGTGATCATCCAGCATCAGTCAAGGGAAAACAGCACAGACACAGAGCTTTAACAACCTGAGTAAAAACCTAGGATTTTGCACATTTGACCTAAGAGACCACCTGTATTACAACAAATGGGAGGTGTTTCCTTAAAACAAGCTAAGGAAAGTGATTCTTGCTTCTCTTTGGCAGAAAATAACCTCTCTAAGTCACGGCTAGAAATACTCACAACCTGAGAGTAGCCCTGTCTCACTCCACACTGAGTGCTCTGTCATATGCTTGAAGAATAAGAAGTTTGAAGGTTTAAAAGACCAGTGAAATTACCTTCTGTGACAAGTCTTAGAAATGGAGTAGTGGTATTTGGCAAAGCCTTGAGATGACACTGATATTCCATGGGCTAAATACGGGCCCAGTTGCATCTGTGGACTCCTCTGTTAGAAACAGGGTCCACAGGAAAAATGGAGGGAGAGAGGAAAGCTTATTCTTCAGTCTCACAGGTGTACTACTGGGCAGCAAAGCTGTGTTAAACATATTTGTTCAGGATAAAGGAAGCAGGAAAGATGTGGACCAGTTGGAGCAGGTCCAGAGGAGGGCACAAAAATGATCCAAAGAGTGGAAAGCCTCTCCTATAAGGAAAGGCTGGGAGAGTTGGGGTTGTTCAGCCCAGAGAAGAGATTATTGCTCTGGGAAGACACTATTTTGGCCTTTTGGTACTTAAAGGGGCTTACAAGAAAGATGGAGACAGACTGACTAGCGGGACCTATTGCTATAGGATAAGGGATAATGATTTTAAACTGAAAGAGGGTAGATTTAGACTAGATATTAGGAGGAAATTCTACATTGTGAGGGTGGTGAAATACTGGCACAGGTTGCCCAGAGAGGTAGTAGATGCCCCATCCCTGGAAACATTCAAGGTCAGGTTGGATTGGGCTCTGGCCAACCAGATCTGGTTGAGCATGTCCCAGTTCACTGCAGTGGGGTTGGACTAGGTGACCTTTAAAGATCCCTTCCAACCCAAACCATTGTATGATTCTGTGAAATCATCTAACTTTGTGACTGTCTCCATGTTGAGAGCCAGAGAGCTGGCCAAGTCACCATTTCATTTTCCATTGTCCTGAAACCATGAAAGCATTACAGATATTAATCTAAATTCCTCTTTTGATCTAAATGTTCTGTCTGATCAACACAGTAACTTAACTTGAGGTCTTTTGTTATTGTATGGGGCTTTTCAGAGTGGCCAGGTCTTCCAGATAAGGTAAAGCTTGTTGGTTCTTTGGGAAGTGGAACTGACTGCATCCTTCATTTCCTGCTATGAAAATCTGAGTTGCTAAACAGCTGCAGAACTCTTTTCAGACAAAGTGGATCTGCTTTATTTATGAAAGGCAATCAATGCATGAAAAATAAAAGATAAATGTCCCAAATATTACATAACCCTTTGTATTAATTAGAGGTTGATGTTGAGTTGTCTTCTGGTCTCTGCTGCCTGTTCCTGATTAAAACACTTACAAAGGCTTGTGTTAGTGATTTCTTCCTATTAAAATAATACTGGTCTATTCTGATGTGTGGTGCACATCATTATGCAAAAGTATAGCAGCTTCGTTTTTCTTACATCACCTGCTCAATGTTCTTTCTTTGGGAGTGAAGAAATGAAACCATCCTGTTCTTTTCTGCCAGAATTGCAGTAGTGAAGATACTGCCCCTCAGTTTATGTCTCCTTCATGACAGCTATGTGCCATGCATTTAGCTAAGCATTAGCACAGGGTTTGCAATGCGCACTTGGCCCTGTGTTGCCTTTGTAAGTTCGGTCTGTGATCAACCACATGCTACACAATAGCTCCAAGGCAGAGAAATCCAATGGTTCATGTCTTGCTTGCCCCATTCAAGGATCAGGTAGTGCTTGTAGTAGGGTGGAGACTTGTGTAATGCTTTGGGACAGAAGCATTTCAAAATCTCTGGCAAGAAAAATCCTGGCACTGTGCACTGGTGTTCTTAACACTCATGTGTCCACCATCTGTCCACAACATGCCAAATAATGTGTAAAGAGAGCTGGCTGGTGCCTGCATTGATTTTTGCAAGTACATAGAGTTACACCAAAAGGTAGCATCAGGGTTGTAAAGAGAATTTTTAAGAATTCACGAGAACCCCAGAATGCAAACCTTTGTCTTTGCGAACGTTTGAGCTGGAGAGAAGGTGGTTGGGTGCTTTGAAATATTTGTTTTCTTTTTGCGCACTGTTACGAACCTTTACTTCATGCCTGCAAAGCTTTTATAGCACAAGGAGATTGTCTTCTGGGAATGGCATGGGAGCTGTCTGCTTCCTCAAACCCATAAAAAATGATGCATTAATGTGCTTGCTACGTTTATGAAGGGAAGTGTTGAGATCTGAACACACCTGGGAAAACAACCATCGTAAATTAGCATTTACCATCACAGATAGATCCAGTCAAACAACAGGGTCATCTTGAGAGACCACAAAGCACTGCTAAAAAGGTGGGAAAGTCTGCTGTACCCAAAAAGATTGGATAGCTGTTACAATTTGTTATAAATCACCCAGCTTCTCTTCCTCTGTTTTATGATAGCTGTTAATCAACCTTTCCTCGAGTAAGAGAACAGAATGATCAGTTCATATTTTCAGATTTCAGCTCTTTGCTGATTCCGTGTTGGCCAGTAACACTTGGTTATCACCTGCTGCCTGTTGTTAGCAATGGGGCTGTCAGGAAGGCAGTGTGAACTCATGCCTTACAGCATCCAGAAGCAGGTGTTGGTTGTGTGACTACAGAGGATGATGTGTCGTGAACTGAGGATCAAGCAGTGACTGTGGTTTATCTCAACAGCTTGGGAGAATTCCTAATCCTTTTGACTAGTCCTTAATGAAATGCCTTTCCTTAACAGTTTCAGAAAGAAACCATGGAAGTGTCCCTTCTGTTGAAAAAAAAAATACCACTTTTTGCTGAAATGAGGGAAGTTACTGTTGGGAAGGAGACATTGCTGTTATATAAGATGTGACAAAAGGTAGCATGAACCATCTTGAGAAAAGACAGGCTTGGACATGCAATTCATAAGCATTTCTGCACTCGGAAAGATGCTTAAACAGAGTTTGGGCATCGACAGTGGAAGGGCATATTCAGGAAAGCTCTGCCAGATCTGCTTTAGCACCTCAGGCAAACTCTTGCCTCCTCTTTGAGGCAGAAAGTCCCCTTAGAAACCTAAAGTTTTGTCCCTGAGTGTGCTCAGAGTGCACAGAGTACATGGCCACTTTCCTCTTGACCAGGATCTGAGAAACACACCTATATCTGAGTGAGATATCTAAGACCATTTTCCAAGCTTTACTCAGATTGCTTGAATTTCTTTGATTTGGTCAATAGAATATGTCAGGGTTTCAGCACTAGCTTAACACTTGCAGCAGTGCCAGGAAAAGCAAGAGACCTTGGTGACAAGATTATCTCAGCTGCTAAGGTGTGAACCCATTGCCCTGATAAAATTTTTCTAAGCTCTAACTCCCTTTTTCTTGGAGGAATCATTTTTGAGAGGAGTGTTGGCTCCTGAAGGAGACAGTTTTAAGCATGGTAATGCATGACCATTGATCACATGAAGCAACCAATACTTTCAGCCTTGTCTGAATGCCAGTGTCTCCACTTCCCATCCTTTCCTCAGCTTCATGAATTTCACTCCATCAATTGCCAGGTTTCTGTGCTGCTTTACCAGATGTGAGATGTGTAAGTCCCTTTGTTAAAAACCTGTCTGGAGAAAGGAATAAACTCATGAAGCCAGCTGCATCAACTGTATTCTCCGGAGCATTGATAAGTTGGGGAATGCTGTGAACTTGAAGATTGTAAACACTTTATTATAGTTCTGGTTTGTGCCCTGCTAGTGGCAATTACCTTGTGTTTTCTGTCATTTCCTCCTTCCTCTTCCATTCTTTTTCTTCTCAGATTTTTTTGGTTTTTTTAATGAGAATGTAGCTCTGAATTAGAATCATAGAATCATAGAATAACCAGGTTGGAAGAGACCCACCGGATCATCGAGTCCAACCATTCCTATCAAACACTAAACGATGCCCCTCAGCACCTCATCCACCCGTCCCTTAAACACCTCCAGGGAAGGTGAATCAACCACCTCCCTGGGCAGCCTGTTCCAATGCCCAATGACCCTTTCTGTGAAACAATTTTCCTAATGTCCAGCCTAAACCTCCCCTGGCAGAGCCTGAGGCCATTCCCTCTTGTCCTATCACCTGTCACTTGGGAGAAGAGGCCATCATCCACCTCTCTACAACCTCCCTTCAGGTAGTTATCGAGAGCAATGAGGTCTCCCCTCAGCCTCCTCTTCTCCAGGTTAAACAACCCCAGCTCTCAGCCGTTCCTCATACAGCCTGTTCTCCAGCCCCTTCACCAGCTTCCTTGCTCTTCTATGGACTCTCTCCAGAGCCTCAACATCCTTCTTGTGGTGAGGGGCCCAGAACTGAACACAGTATTCAAGGAGCGGTCTCACCAGTGCCAAGTACAGAGGGAGAATAACCTCCCTGGACCTGCTGGTCACACCATTTCTGATACAAGCCAAGGTGCCATTGGCCTTCTTGGCCACCTGGGCACACTGCTGGCTCATGTTCAGTCAGCTGTCAACCAACACCCTGATGTCCTTCTCCTCTGGGCACCTTTTTAGCCAGACTTCCCCTAGTCTGTAGCTCTGCATAGGGTTGTTGNGTAGCAGAATGCTGTGAGAAACTGTGTCAAAGGCTTTGCTGAAGTCCAGGAAAACCACATCCACAGCCTTTCCTTCATCCAGCAGCCGAGTCACTTTGTCATAGAAGGCAATCAGGTTAGTTTGGCAAGACCTGCCTTTTGTAAACCCGTGTTGACTGGGCCTGATCACTGGGTTCTCTTGCATGTGCTTCATGATAGCACTCAAGATCATCTGTTCCATTACTTTCCCTGGCACTGAAGTCAGACTGACAGACCTGTAGTTCCCTGGATCCTCCCTGTGACCCTTCTTGTAGATGGGCACAATGTCATCCCACCACGTTTCCATGATGACAACGACATCATAAGCTCCTTGTCCTACAGCATCTTCCAGCTCTTCCTTATTCCCCATGCTGCGTGCATTGGTGTAAATGCACTTCAGCTGAGCTGCTGAGCCTTCAGCCCTCTTAGAGAGAACAGAGTTCGTTCCCAGTTGCCTGGTAACTGGAGACCATTAAAATGGTCTTTCTGAAGGATATTGCTGTAGTACTGACACTGCAGAATTCTGCTCCTGCACTGGAGCCCAAGAAATGCTGTAGATGAAATACACAATTACTGTTACATGTTGCCAATTGTTTCTTTAAGTGCCCTGGCAGGGCAGAGATGGGAATGTCACAAAAGTTTTAAAAGATGTTGTTGTGTTATGTTAATGAAGTAACTTGCAGATGGAGGCAGGAGTTTGCAACCTAGCAACAATGTTATGGGAGATAGTGGTTGCCAAAAAAGGCTTGTTGCAAGGGCAGAAGTAACCGATCAATGTTTGCCTGATGTTTTGTCCTGCTTATCCTATATAAACAAGTAGACCCTGAATAAAAAACTTCATCTGAAATCATATTGATTTGTTCGTGAAGTTCGTTTGCCCCTGCCGCATTAATTACTTGTTACTGTTATTTTGAACTTGCAAACATGTGCTGAGCACTTAGAGAAAGATGTGAAGGCAATTCCTTTCCCAGGCAACTGGCAATACATTTTTGTCAGGATACAATGAGTGAGGACCTTGTTCAGAAAAAAATTAGAACAGAGCAGGTGGGATAGAAAGAGCAAAGAGATTATTAATAGCTAACAGGATCACAGTGAGTTGACGGTCACATTGCTATCATTGCTATCATTGTTCCTTACATTTGTGTTTTATTTTCTGTGATTCCTTGTAGTGGGGCCAAAAGCTACAACTCTTCTGTGAAATAGGTAAAATAGTTCTATGTGTAGTACTGGAGTAAAAACCTATTTATTCCAGAAATCTAGTTGAAATAAATTGAGTGTTTGTCCTCAACTCCAGGCAGGGCATCATTACTTCTGTAAACCTTCATCTACACATAATTCACATGAACAATAACTTGTGTTTTGTGCAGAAGTACTGAGGCATTCCTTTAGTGTCTGCTTCACTGGAGCTTAGATCAGAGCTGGAAAGGTAAAATGCGATTTGCACAAGGGTAAGACTAACACTTTCTTAGCTTTGCCTTTCAGCATCTGCATTTTAAACCTTCCCCACTGAAACTTTCACAGTAATATATACAAAAACATCACAGGACAAGACAGTTAGTATTCCTGCAAAAAGTGATAATGTTGCCTGGTGAATGCCACTGAAAAAAAAAGGGGAAAGATAAGAACTGGATGAGGTAAGAGACGCAATTATTTGTATAATCAGAGCATTTTGTGTTTTCATTCGCAGTGAAAATACTCCTGAAAGACAACAGGATTTTATTGTTATTTTTCTTTCTAGTTTTACTTTGCCTAGTACAGTTTCTCACAGAGGCTCTTCCTGCTGCAGTCAGTGGCAGAAAGTCTCATGATCTTCAGCAGGGGCAATCCTTGAGTTTGTCACATACAGTCTCCCAGACTTAGCCTAATAAGGTTTCTTAGGCTCACTTCCTCCTGACTGCCTGTGTTGGGACTTCCAGTGCGTGTCACGGTCCACAGGATGCTCTCTGTCTACAAACAGGTCCATCTCTACCTGTGGCCTGCCTGTTCCAGCCTGACACTTGACATGCAGCACCTGCCAAAGTCTGCTTAAACACATAATAACACCTCTGGCTGAAATTTATTTGCATTCTGTTGTTGATGTTAGCATGACGGATTTTTGTTGCAGCATCCATAACTCTGTAGAAATGTTCTATTATTCAGTCTCAGTGAGCTAAGTTGCTGCCCGTTACATCAGCCAACACAATTGTAGTGCCATGAAAAGTCACAGCTAATTTGAAATTTTATTAGCTCTCTGCTGATCTTGTTTACTGCAGAAGCAGTCTCTCAAAACCAACCCTTCTCTTCTGTACAAAAATCTAATTCTTGACACCTAGTTGGCATTACGTGGTGGTGGCTGAGGGACTTAGAACTTGGGCTGCATGAGGATTGAAAGAGGAATGAGACTGCTGTGGGATTTGTGAGCACTTTGCTGCCAGCAAATAAAGCAGCAATGCAGGGACTGTAGACCCATTGCTGCTGGAGAGTAATTTGTAGGATAACAGTGGCTGTCAATGTGACAATTAGGTTTTATTCTGGGGAGGGAATATGTCACACTCATCATAGTTTAGAAGTCAGCCAAAATATCTGCCTCTTCAAATAAGCAGTGGTATTCAACAGGCACACTGTCAGTTAATGGCTGGTTGCACACCTTAGAATCTTAATCAATTCCTGGCAAGGAGGCTTTCAGGGAGGCTAGAAAGTCTGGACATGAAGGGTTACACACAAGGAAGACAGTTACAAAAACCCCTTGGTTATTCAATGCCTGCCCTTTTCTGCCTGCTCAGGAGAAAAGCACATGTCCCATTTAGCCAGTCACCTGGCAGATGTGGTGCTTACCATACCAACTCTGTGTCTATAATAACACACCTGAAACAGGTTCAATTTATTTGTTGAGTTTTTTGAGAAGAAATTGCCTTGTAGCTTGGATCCTGCAAGTCCTTGTGGTAAACAGCAGAGATCACCTTATAGTGATCTTCCGGTGCACCTGATTTTCTGGTGGGCAAAGTGAGCAAGACGCAGCCCTGCACACTGACCCCAGTAGCTCCAGATTTTCAAAACTTCTGCTTGGTTTGCATGGCTGGTTTTTTTTGCCTGCTGTTTAAACATACTGGAGGGCATAATTTTCAGGAACTGGTGGGTTACACACAGTGTTTGAAAGCCAAATCATTTTAGTTCATCTTAAGTTTGGCATCCAAGTGAAAGGTGGTTATGATATTGACTAACCTGTGAAACTCCTTCTGAATACAGTCAACATTCAAATCTATTGTCATTATCTAAGGTAGCTGTCTGAATTTCTACAGTGAGAGTGTTTGAAGTCAGTTAGTAGCAGTTGTATTACTGCTAGTATTGAGCAAATATTAAGCCTGTTAGGCCAAAGTTTTGCTCCAAGAAAGCACAGATAGCTTCAGAGTCTAATCTCTTCCATGAAACAATACTTGCATGGAGAACAGGATGAAAATATGTTAAATATACAGATTTTTAGTGAGAACTGTGGTTATTTTGTTGGGTTGTTCTGGCACTTCAGAACCATTTGGGTCTGTAACAGATATTTTGTGAACAGAAAATAAAAAGACAGTCTCAGCTGCCAAGGAGTTTACGGTCTAAGGTAGCGTTTGGAAGAGCTTGCTGATGGGACTGGTGGATTCACAATCTTTAAAATGGAACAGAGGGTCTTTCTAAAACTAGTATTCCAAGTCCACCTACAAGAAATGAGCTTGATATAGTAATTCCAAAGTAAAACTGGTCTAGCGATAGACAGGGTACATACTGTCTGATCAAAATGGACTTGGTCCGTTAAGCATTACTGTTAGTTGAAGAAATTGGAGCTGCTTTATCCTAAACAGAAAAAAAAAAATATTCTGTGCTGATCCTATTTGTTTTCCTTCATGTCTATCCCTCTCTGAAGAGAATAAGACAGGGCTCACAAGTTGACCTCCAGAGGTCCCATCCAGCCTTACTTAGTCTATGATTACATAAGTCTTAGTGGAAGATACCATTGATCACATTGTTTACCAGATGTGGCAATGTCTTGCCAATGGCTCAATGCCTTCATAAAAACAGTGATTTGATTCACCCTGTGGTAACTCTAAGATTGCAAAAGGTATTTACTTAATGGCTTTATACAAAGGAGGTGTGACTAGAGAGTTTTGGGGTTTGCGAGATGGCCAGCCTAAGCATTGACATGTGTGTCCATATAGGGTGTATTAAATGTCTCAAAGATATAAAACCTCTTATTATGTGGAAACAATGGGGAACGTAAGAAATAATTTAAAATCTGTCTCAGTGACAAATCTCCACATTATTTGTTAATTGAAAGGCATTCCTGACTGAAACTTTCTGAAGCGGTCCCTTGGAACTGGTTTCTGTACCCAGTCTTATTAAGCATTTTCATCATTGTCTGAAATAAATCTTCAGGTCACCTAAAGCTTAATATGGTGGTAAATAACATATCCAGATCATTTTGACACAAGAGTGATCTGACTTATATCACTACAACGCCACAATCAAACAAAATGTGTCTTAATGCAGGAAAATGCAAGATAAAACCTCTGGGAGCAAAGAAAGCATGTTATACTTTTGGGTTGGAAGATTCTTGAAAAGCAATTACATGGAACAAGATTTAGAGGTCACTGCAGATAATTGTCTCGACATGAGTTCTCAGTGTGAGGCTGTTGCTAAAAGGCTACTGTGAACTCTGGAAGTATAAAACCCCAAAAGTTGGGAAGTGTACTCTCTTCTGTACATGATATTGCTGACACCATTCTGTGTCCAGTGTTGGTGCTTACATGAAACAACAGATAAGAAATTGCTGGAAAGAGATCAAAGCTGGAAAACAAACCTTAAGATGGCAAGTTTAATCTTGTTTAGCTGTTCAGAGAAAAGCTTTGGAATGGATTGTTGCTCTGTGTGGAGGGACTTGTACTTGGAAAAGACATCTGAGCATGCAGGGCAGAAAGAAATGTTGGTAACCTTGCCAACAAAGGCAAAATAAGTTCCAGCGGTGGGATATTGGAGTTGCACAAATTCAACCATGAAATAAGATGCATTTCCCTAACAGTAATTAAGCTTTTTAATATCTTACCAGAGGAAGTGGTGGACTCACTGTAATCAACTGTCTTTGATATATGATATATCTTCCTAAAAGACAGGCTTTAATTCTGTTTGCAGGAGGATGGAGAGGAGGGTGAGGGACAAAAATTGTATCGCCTGGGTGTGTACGAGGTCAGACAAGCTGATCGTAGTAACCCTGACCTTAAAGCATATGAATTACTGTAATCCCTCTACACAGGACTTTCAGCCTTGTATGCAAAATAATTTGTGGAACACATTTGCTCTCCAGTCTGATGTGCCATGGTCATGCTATGGCTCTATGTAGACTGAGGAAGAGGCCAGTTTTTAAAACCAAGAGCTGTATAAACATGGCAATAACTGAGAACTTGCTGTGTTGCCTATCTGTGCTCTGGAGCTCCTGTAGTTAGGAGTCCATATACAGAGCATGGGTTTCAGTGGCTTTGCTGCTGTAAAACTTTGGGTGCAGAAGCCACTGATCCCATGTTAACTGCCTCTGTTACTTCTCTTTGAAACTTTTGGAGTGAATTCTAAGGAATATCCACCTTTATGCTTTATGGATTTCAAAGGTGTGTTATATTATAGCTTCATATTGTGCTGTGATAGACCTTGCTGTACTTTCCTTTGCTCCTGGCTTCCCACAATTATTTTTGTCTATCTGAACCATTAAGGCATTTATTTTGCTCTGTTTTTATTTTCTGTTAACCCATGCAGGTCCCTGAATGCCTTGTGCTTCATGGCTAGGGAGCTTCTTCCACGTGCCACTGTATCCTTACTCTCCTGATGGATCCAATGAGAGATCTCAGATGAGAAGTCATAGTTGTCTTCAATTTCATTCTATCTCCTTCTAATTCACTATAGGGCACTACTTGGATCACAAAGAAAACCACAAGAAAACAATATTCAGATGGAGACATCACTATTTATAACACAATTTTTAATTTAACTCTTGCTGTTCTCTGTTTCAGACAAAAATGGCCTTTACATTTTCAAAGCTAAAAAAATGCTCTGCCTTGAAACTGCTGTTGTTTTTAGAAGGACCTGAGTTGCTAAACCTCATTCCAGCTCTTGACAACCTTAAGGGCTTTAAGATACCAGTGACAACCCCAACTTATTCCATACTAGCCTGGAACACATTAGTTGAAAGGCATCTGCAGACGAGTCCTTGGCATTCCAACCTATATGAAATATTGTTATGTGCATCTGTTTTTCAAGCTTTTATCTACTATTTCCTGCAAAGATCACATTTCCTTGCTGTCTTGCAGCTTTAGGTCCCAAAACACTTTTCTGATCCCTGGAATAAAGACAGGGTAACGAGGAGATATGATACAGCTGGTTTGTTGTCTACTCAGCAGAGTGTATGTGCCTTAGAAAACATTAATTTGTGGAAGAAAATGATATCTTGTCTTGCTTAGAACTGTAGTCAATATAATATTAGGGCCGGCTTGCTGTTTCTTTTCCATTTTTTTTCCTATTAGGTAGCTATGGACAAGTATATTATGTCTATCCAAGTCCATATTCAGTGAATCATCTCTAAAACTCCATTTGAGATTTGACCTTCCAGAATCCCACTGCCCTAATCATCTTCAGCAAGTCAATTTTTTAATGGGCAAATAAAATTTAATTAGTTCTTTTTCATTATCACTAGTCATCAAGAGAAAAGGAAGATGAGTAAGTTTCATGCCTAAGCTGATAAATTTTTGTGGCAATTTTGCAAAGAGTTACAAAGATGTAGAGATATCAGAACAGACAGAGGTAAGGATAATGGATGGGATTTTCAGAAGTACTTCTGCTAATCTAATGCAGCTCCCATTATCATTAATGGCAGGCGCAGAGCACTTGTGAAAATGACTCTGTGTGTGTGTCTGTGTGTCTGTGTGTCTACATGGAGCAGATATTCATTGCACTTTGACCTACATATAGACTGGAAGCTTTGGGAACACTGAACAGACTTTTTGTTGAATTTTCTGTGTTTGTGTAACAACGTGACATGATGTTGCCACTGATGTTCTCTGACACTAAAATCTTCCAGGAGTGAAACAGGTATAAATCGACGGAATCCAAGTCCATGATGTGTAAGCTATCATAAGTACTACAGCAATAATAATCAAGCAGATTCTCATCCTTTTCATTTTACAGCAAATCCAAAGTAATGCCAATAACATTAGTGAAAGGATATCAAATTCATACTGGTAGAACTGGGATGAAACTGAAGTTCACAGTCTGTAACAATGACAGACTGTCTTGGTTTAATTTAGTCTTTCTTTAAAATAAAAAAACGCTTTATCCTGACAGTTTTGCTATCCAAACACATGCATATTTCTTACCTCTGTGCTGAAATCATCAGTACGATGCTAGCTGTAAAGGTGATTTCTCTGATACACAGACCATCCAGCAGCTACTCTGAGACCAACTACTCACATCACATGGGTCTCTGAACAGCCTTCACGTGGTGACAATTTTCATTCACTATCAAACTGTCTTGCTTGAACTGATGAGTTGGGTATGAAGGGTTCCAAATCCCATTTTCCCAGAACAAAAACATCCAGTTCCCTTATCTGATTTAAAGATCCATCTCTGCTACATACTAGCAACTTTTATTTCAAAATGTAATGCTTCATCAAATCTCTTCTGAGCATTTTTTTTTATGTTTCCTTTCCTGTCATTGCTTTTTGCAATGAACAGCGGCATCTCAAAATGAACTACGGAATGCTGGTATTGTGGTGGGAGGGGAGGTAGTACAGTCGGTGCATTTGATGACTTGACAGATATGCAAGCCCTCATTTTACTACACTACGCTTGGCAAGCTTTTCTCATGTGTGCGCACTGCTATTATTGTTGTTACTATTAATTTCATGGTGCTGAAAGTACAAGGTTTATATCCTGAGAGTTTGAGATTATCTGTTACTCCGTTTCTGCATAGAAGAAATGTGACAAAGGCCAAAGAGATCGAACTTGCCAGCAAAATCTCCCTTACTTTCTTATCCGCAGAATCTAGCCAGAATCTTTAGTGGGTTGCATGCATAGATCTCTCTGTAGCCATGGTAGATACCATGATTTTATTAGCTATTTAGTCCTCCTGAAAGCTACCATGATACCTTTGGCATAATGCAATGTGCCTGTGATTTGTGCAGGAAACAGGACCAGTGTACACAAGTAATTTGTATATTTACAGGAAAGAAAACACCTTCTGGGGCTCTGGAGTTATCTGAGTGACTGAGGTGTGAAATGGCATATCCCAGAATAAACATCAAAGATGCTTATTTTAGGGTTTAATCTCATGTGTATGTGTGTGTTTTCATAACTTACATATTAATGCATATTAATGTTACATGTTAATGCATCTTTGAGGTTCTTTGTTGGGGATTTAAGGGAACATGGCTTAATCTCTGTGTAGGTGTAAATTCACGTTTTCCTCTTCTATGCCCCCTGAAGTCTACAACACTCCATGTTACCATTGTTCTTAAAACTTCCTTACCCTTCTGCAGATGGCCTGGTGGATTGCATGGACCCAGACTGCTGCTTGCAGCCACTGTGCCACGTCAGTGCTCTGTGCCTGGGCTCCCCAGACCCCCTGGATATCATCCAGGAGACACAAGCCCCCATCTCCCAGCAAAGCTTGCATTCATTCTATGATCGGATCAAGTTCCTGATCGGCAAGGACAGCACTCACGTCATCCCAGGAGACAATCCGTTTGAAGGAGGGTAAGTGAATTTTGGTTTCAGTTCAGTAAGAGGTAAAGTGTAAGTTACTTGGCCATTCTAAGATATGGAATGGCAGCAAGATGCAGGACATGGAAACTGTCTAAGGAAGTAGATACTTGAAGATTTTTGTAGCTGAAGCAATGCCGCTGACTGTCTCCTCATCTGCAATGTCCTGCTGGCCAATAAAACAAGATGCTGCTCTCTCAACACATATGGGCCATTGCATCTTTCCTGCCTTCTCTTATTTCAAGAAGTGAAAGCCATCCATTCCACAGGGCTTTTCTAGTTCCTGTGACCGACATTTTCCACAAGTATTTCATGAACAGCAATGGTAGACTTTCTTCCATTGACAGAGCCAAAAGAGAGAGAAACTAGAATAGTATTTACTATCTGTAGTGTGACTACTAGAGACCTCAAAGAACTGAAGAAAATCTTAGAGTCTAGGGAGGGTTATTAGAGGGATTTCCAATAAAAGCATATAGTTTAATATAGATTGGTTTTCAAACTGAGATGTTCTTTATCACTACAACCATCATCAAGAAGCAGGAACCTGCAAAGAAATTTTACACAATTCACTTTTGTGACTGCGTCTCAGCCATTTGTTTAAGCACATACCTGGCTGTCTGGAGTGATCAACTCTTTAAAATCTTGTGTTTACAGCAAGACACTGTAATACATATCCCAGAGTGTCAGAATCTCGGATCATTCATTGTCTGCCCTGAATGTTGCCTTTCAGAACAGGAGGTGATTCTCAACACTTAGGTTTGGATTTCTGTGAACTGCACCCAGTCATTAACTGCCTACTTTCAGCTTTCCCACACATATCAGTGAACAGGTTGGTACTGAAAATATGCAACTCGCATGTTTGCATGAGTATTTATTTCAACACTTGCATCTCAGCTGGCCTCTCAGGTCCTTCTGGGTCTGAACTAATGCTCTTCATGCAGGTACCTTACCACTCAGATACATTGTACCACCTACCATGTGTCTCCAGCTCTGGTGGTCTACTAACTGACCTCAGACAGGAACCACTTAGAAGAACACTGATGTCAGGGAGTTGGCCTGATGTGATAGTTTCCCTGATTTGTCTTACTCTCCAGCCCTTCAGAGTCAAAAAAACTGACAGCAGTGGGTCAGGCAAAGGACAAACACTCATTATGTCACAAACAGTTGTACTTCATCAGTATTCTGAAGATTGCAGGTTCTAAAAACTGAGCAGATCAGACTCTGGACTAGATGTAGCACAGTGAATTTTCTTTTGTCAGTTGTTGTGATTTGTTGCTGTAAAATCAGACTTTGCAATATATAATAAAATAGATTATATTCACAATTTCATTTTTTTTTATATATTTGGGGTTACAGTTCCTCAACTGAGCTCACAGCCAGTAGCCTTTCCACAGAGGACTCTGTTATCAGATCCATGTGTATCAGTTCTGATAGCTAGAGAGTTTTGGCAGACAAATGTCCATCTTTACTGATCTTTTCTGTACAACTTAAGAATTATAGGACTCTTCATACGTATGTGATAAAAAAAAAATTGCAACTTCTCTTTAAAAGCTGCTTGCATTCAGCAGGACACAGAGGTGGGGAAAATAATGGGAATTTCTCATTTACGTGGTGAATTTGTTTCTGAGAGAGCCAGCAGAGCACCAGCATGAAGACTGACATTTAGGGCCACCGAAACTCCTCCGGGAGTTAAGTGCATTTTACAGATCTGATGGTAATCTCTGTGTAGGAAGGCATTATCAGCTATCTGTAGACGTCCTGCTAAAGAAAGATTTGGGATTCAAATGGATCACCTGCTGGCAGAAATGTTTATCTGGCATATAGATTGGTAGAGTGAGGGAATACAAAGGTTCAAATCAATAGGAAGGGTTTTAATGATTGCTTTTCATTAACTGCAGTGGAACTAATAAATGGGGCTCCTTGTTCAATTTAAGTTAATGTGAAGAATTATACAGAGATAGTGATGATTTATGAGGTTGCCATTCTTAGAATATCAGCAGAGGTTGTGTATCACTAAATATGGTCTACGGATACATCACTGCAAGCTGTGATTGGGTTGCATCTCTCAAGTTAAGTATCTTGGCTCATCACAAGTGCAGTTGCAAATAACAGTGAAGGACATCAACAGAAGGTCTATTTTGCTACAACACCACAGCACACAGTCCAGGCTTATCAGTCTGTTGAGTTGCTAAAATGCCATTACTCCTTGAGAATCTTAAAAGATATTGTGTGTTCCTGTTAATTCTCAAAGATCCTATAGATCTGGAAAAGCTCAACCATTGCAAGCGTTTTCTGCTTACTTGGTTTCTCTTTGTAGTTTCAGTTGTCTATTTTCACCACCTAGAAAGCTGAACCTTTAAACAGCTGCCTTTTGTTTCCCTCAAAATGGCAGTGCTTCAGCAGTGGCCTGACAGTGACTGCTTCATGGAAGGACCACAGGCTGGGACCCTCTGGGACTCACTTAGTCTGGACAAATGACACTGAGTGTGTTTGCTTGCATGGATATGCCCTTTCTTCAGTAGCATTCTTGCTCCATTTGCTTTTACAACAGACAGGTGATAATAGCCCTCTTATCCTGCTCAGTGTTTCCATGAAGATCACAGCAGCAGCTGGGGTCCAGATGAACCATTTTCTTCTCTCCTTCCAGCTGATGGCTCAAAAACTTGCCCACTTGTACGACAGGAGGGAGGGCAGGAAATGTTTTTGTTCTGATGGAAAGCTCCAGTATCCTGCCTTAGGATGACCCTCTCCTTTCCATTGTTGGACTGTGATTCATGAAGCCTGTAGATCAGGCCTGCAGATCAGGCCTGTAGATTGCTCCTACGTCTTTCAGTCCCTGTGTTATCATCTTCATGGTTTAGGGTTGGAGTTGGATCCATGCTACTTGCTGTGAGGAGTCCCATAAGCAGGCAACACAGGGTGATGTGGAATCTCTCATGATTGTTTGATGTCCTGCCGAGACACCTGTGACACAGGCATCCTTACCATTCAGGTCAGGGATTTCAGGAACCACAGCCTACTCCTCAGTGCTCTGCCAGGTCATGGCTGGCTGTTTATCACCCCTGGGGAACCACAAGCACATTTGCATTTCTGTGTGGCCTGTGCAGAAGTGGCAGCAGTGCAAAACAGATGACTGAATATCTCTGCAAGATATTTCCTAGGCTTCAGAAACACAACTTAGCTACCCTTTAGAGAGAATAGCAGTGCACATCACCTAATGGATACAAATAAATGAATGCCTCATGACAGCTAGCCTTTGAGTGAATTTATTATTGAATTACATTCCAGCTTTTTAAGAACAAGCTGAGCTGACAAGCTCCCTCAGCACTGCAGAAGAAAAAGAAAGACAATGATAAATTACTCTGATAGATAAAGGTAAAGACCTTGTCTTTTCAAAAATACCAGCAATTATATATTATTCATGTTCGGGAAGAAAAAATAATCATTGCCCATATTGAAATGAGTGTTTATGATGATAAAGCAAGTAGCTAAATTAAATTCTGAATGCACAGAATGTCTTTTCACATCATTTTGATGAACAGTTAACAAGTACTCTTCTGCTACTTGATCGTTCTTGTATTGATTTTGAAACCACTTACTCTTGCTGTTTGCTTTGTATTTCTAAGCCGTTTTTAGTTGTCCATCACCATAAGGAGCAGTGCAAGATGCAGTGGTGTCAGGCTGTTGACTTTCAAGTAGGACACCTGATATATTTGTTCTCTCTTGAGGGACAGTGTCAGAAAACTGCAAGAACAGGTTAAAGTCCTGATCCACAGAGTCTTTTATGTTAAATGTTGGCATAGGATTAAAGTACTTCAGAAAGCCATGTACAAAATAGGCATTTTCTGTCAAGACTATTCAAAAGAAATCAGGTGATTTTTAATCAGGTGTGTTTTATACCCCTTCTTTTTTGGGACAGTTTGTCATACCTATTTTCTGCCAACAGTATTAACCCATCCCAATTACACGGGCTGCTAGAAATAACCAGCTGAGTTATAAAGACAAATCAGAGAGCAGGCTCTGGTATTAACTGCATGAGTAGTCCCTTATTGTCCTCAGGTCAGTAGCCTAAGTACCAAAAGTAGTAAGTTTTCATGGTTTAAAATTATGATCAGAATTAAATTTGCACATTTCTTTTTCCACTACTGAGTGACGAGGTATCTGTAAACATGTGACTCTGCTCCTTGTGTCCCAGGCTATATAACGTACCTTACTGATCCAGCTGAGGATAGTTACACAGGCACTGTTAGATGCCAAGATAGACAGATACGGTATAAATCCTTTTTACTATAAATAAGGAAATGGATAGGTTTTATTGCCACAGTTTAACTGCATCAATCTCCAACTCCATCGAAAACAAAATTGTAAGTATCAATCGTGGCCAAAGAAAAAGTAAGAGAAAAGAGGAGGATCAAAATGCTTTCAAAATGTTTTGGTAGTCTGTTTGACTCAATCCTGAGTGATTTTGAAGAATATTAGGATGATATCTTAGTATCCCTGATAAAAGACGTTCAAAGCACCTTCCCTTTTCCTTTTGCCCATTTCTTCCTGCATCTGGAGGGCTGCAGTTTCTCCCCAGCAGATCTACCTGAGCTTCCTTCATAGAGAAATCAAAGTGCTCTGTCGTTTCTGTACTGTTCCCTCAAGACAGTGTGATTTTGATTCAGCAAATTAAGAAACACTTCTTTATCTATAAAAGATGGTTAGAAGGCAAAAAGCTCAAACTCAGCAGGTGTAGCTTTCTGCTGATGATTTCTTCTGAGTTGACTTGTCCAGCCCTTGGCTTTGGACCAGCTCCAGCAAGATGTGACTCCTTTTGGCTGGCAGCAAAATACTGTGGGTCAGATGCACCCACTGAACTGCAGACACACCAAAAGCGATGCAGGAACTGAGAGAGAGCAGCAGCTCTGCAGGTTAGGACAGCTCTGAAGAATGAACGTTGCGTCTGTTTAAGACTGTTTCATAGATATTAGACACCATCCAACATTCCTGAGAGTGAGCACTCATGACACAGCACAATACCTACATTGGTGAGAATGGGGTCATATTTTTTCCATATTTTAAACCATGATAACACAGGCCCACTTTGAGCTCTCTGCTTCCCAGCATTACTGTATTCCAAAGGCATTCTTCTGCTTTTGCTGCTTTCTGCTTAAACGAACTACTTATTAGCTACAAATCATACATTTTGAAATATAGAATAAAGAGGAATTTTCAAAGTAAGTGGGTTTTCTATTGGTAATTATTCCTTTTAAGCACATAAAACCATACTTCTAAAACCTACCTTTTCAGTGTACATGGCATATATATGTATGGCTTTTCAATGTTTACCTTTTTCTTTTGATTTTAAATTATATAGTATGGCGTTATTTCAGCTTAAATTGATTTTTTGAGCTGAGCATGGCATTTCCACCGTATCATAAACTAATGCAATATATGCAGCTACTTACTTCCACTTTCTAGAATTTGTACCCACAGGACTCTCCAAAAGCAAAGTTCCTATCCATTTTTGTTTCTTTTCACAACATAGATAGTGTAATCAAAAGTAATTAAACTCCTCTTTCACAAGTGGCAGTAGAAGGAAGTCCTGTGTACAGACACTAGAGCAACTATGGTGCAGTTTTAAATAAATATTAAACAATATTGGATATTTATTACCAAGCACAAACTAAAGCAGTGTCTTCCTAATGTGATTTGGACATGCTTCCAGGATCAGGCAATGCAACCATCCTGTACCTGGGATTAAAATATCTCAGGTGACACCTGTGTACCTACAAGCTCTTGAAGTGTACAGCAAGCAAAATTCAAGCCTTCAAAACTCCCAAGCAGAAAACCAAAACTCCTAATGAGATAAATACCTCCCAAAATACACAGGTGCTAATGCACACATTTGGTTTGAAGGTACAAAACTGTGATATATCACAGAATCACAGAATCACTAGGTTGGAAAAGACCTCCAGGATCATCGAGTCCAACCATTCCTGTCAACCACTAAACCACGTCCCTCAGCACCTCTTCCACTCGTCTTTTAAATACCTCCAGGGATGGTGACTCAACCACCTCACTGGGCAGCCTCTGCTAGTGCCCAATGACCCTTTCCATGAAAAAATTTTTCAGATGTCCATCCTGAACCTCCCTTGGCAGAGCTTGAGGCCATGCCCTCTCACGCTGTCCCCGTCACTTGGGAGAAGAGGCCAGCTCCCTCGTCTCTATGACATCCTTTCAGGTTGTTGTAGAGAGCAATGAGGTCTCCTCTCAGTCTCCTCTTCTCCAGGCTAAACGACCTCAGCTCCCTCAGCTGCAACTCCTAAGATTTTTTCTCCAGCTCCCTCACCAGCTTCATTGCTCTTCTCTGGACTCACTCCAGAGCCTCAACATCCTTCTTGTAGCGAGGAGCCAGAACTGAACACAGTATTTGAGGTGCAGGCTCATATATGCTGATGTATTCTCTTGGATCTGGCATGTAGGTATTTGATAAATATTTATGCAATATTCAATGTACTTTCCGTTGAAAAAAAAAAAGAACAGCCCACATGCTTATTTTGCTGCATTACTCTTTGATGGACAAGTCTGGCGTGTTAACTGTGAGTTGAGTCAGTAGCTCAATTCAATATAATAACATCACTAGAAATGGTATATCCCATTCAGTAGAAAGATATGATTATTTCATTACTGCATGAGGCTTCTTCCGTTCAAACACTGGCTCACTGTTGTAATGACTCTCATGTGAGACACTGGCATGCTCATTCTGCAAAAAGCTGGAGCTTTCTGCCTCAAACTCTTTGCTGCCTCACCTCTGCAGTGGTTTGCTGACCCTAGATCAGACTGGACTGCCTAAGCAACCATCAGCCAGCTCAATGTAAAATCTTCTTTCCCACTTTAAACTTCAGGGGAAACTGGTGTGTTATCCTGCAGACTTTACACTGATGGGGTGAGGTTCTGCATTGCCATGGGGCAACTTTGGGGCAGTTGCCTCTAGCTGTAGGGTGCTAACAGCCAAGTCGAAGTAAAGTTTCCAACCACTTCAATATATTAAGAAGACTCTGTCCTTTGAATGTGACGTTTACTTGCTAAACCGGTTAAAACCTCCTACATAAAAAAGCAGTTCCAAGATCCCAATTATAAGAATTTGTATACGTTATTGAACCTTGTTTTCCTAATTCCTTTGGATCATTACAAAACTATCAGACATCTTATGTGTAGTTAAAGAACTTCCCCTATGTTCATCAAGAGACCTCATTTTATAATTCACCTGGAAACAATGTATTTATTCTTCAGGCCTGCTCAGTTTTGCTTTCACAGTGCCTCAAATTAAATGAAAGGAATTGCTTTTATTTTGAGTCTTCTGCAAAGCTGAATATGTGGCCACAGCTTACAAAGATAAATGCCAGATGTAAAATACTATGATAGTACAGAACTGGTAAGTTCTGCAGATATTTTTTGTGAAGGCTTGTCATGAATACATTATTCATCTCTGAAAGTTATTACACCATAAAGTCTTTACCTCTCATAGAAATAATGGTTATAGGATCACTTCTGAAAAATTATGAAATGAGCATAAATCAGTATTAGATGGAAAAATTATTTTGCACCCTACAAGCTACTGAACACTTGACTTGGATTTTACAGACTTAAAAAAATATGAGCATGATTATGTTTCTTTGAGATCTTGTGCAAAGCAAGAGTGTTTCTTCAGTTGTGCTGGAGTAAGGGGAAAAAATCATCAACTTTTAGAGCATTTCTTAGTCAAACACTTTGTGAATAAGAGAATTTCTCACTGAAAATTTGCAGGAAAGCACAGCCCAGCTTTATTATGCATTGTATTTTGTCTAAAACTCTGTTTGAAAATACTTCCACTTAAACTTAGAGTTGGAGACAGTTTTATCATTTCAGAGACCAGCATGAATGTTTTTTCCTCTATATTTCCTATTTGCTAAGCAGCCTTTCTATATCCCCTATGCTCCCACCTTCACATTGTAGTTCAGCCAAGAAATCTTGGGATGCAAAAATAATGAGTCAATGAGGCATAGAGACACAAGGTGCTCTGGATGGCAGAAATGACATCTCTTTCCAACAGTGGCCAGATTGCTTGGCAGATGAGAGAGGAAGATTGTGCTTTCATAACGAGAAAAAGGACACACATTGAGTAGGTGAATAAGGTTCAAATCTATAGAGGAGTTTTCAAAGCAATAAGAGCCAGAGTCTTTCAGGAATGGAGCCGACAGGGAACTGTTTTGATAGCAATGATAGTTCAGTCATAGGTTTTCAAGAAGTTGTAGGTTGTCCTCAAAAGATAATATATTTAGTTACTAAACTGTCATGCAGTAAAAAAACCTTATTTTCCTTTTGGAGGGGCTACAGTGGGCAGAAACTAATATTGCTAAAAATGATGATGCTAAAGGAAACTTCTAAGAACTATTACTTTGTAGGTTTTCATGGAGCAGAATGGAGTCAGATGCATGAAGTGGGGAGTTTGAGAAACTGGACAACGGCTGGTTACAAAACCAAGCCCACTCATGGATACTAAAATTATCAGATGAAGGCTCACAGTTTTGATACTGTCAGGTTAGACTAGATCTAAAGAGAGAAGAATAAAATCTGCATCTACAGATGTTTCATTTATTATACCCTTTCCTCTTGAACTTCATTAGCCACATTTGTAAAAGTATCCAAGTGTTATGTTGCTCTTTCCCCTGTCCTTCTTCAGAAAATTTAAGTAATGAGTTTTCATTGAAGCTTTTCCTTCAGTTTGCTTTACTGTATGTTTTTTGGGCTATCTAGAAGGCTGTAGTAGACTTCTTGCAAAAGATTAACAGCTAAGGACTCATATAAAGACTCAGCATCTCCTGACCCTGCACTGATGGGACCTTATAAATAGCTTGACTATGTGGGTTATACAAACAGAGCAGATACTGTTTCTCACTGCAAACCACTAAAAACTTACTTTCTTTCATTATGCCTGGTCAGAGCTTTTGTAAACTTTGGTTTTCATCAACCACTGTTTTTCTCCTGGGTCTCCCACTCCATCAGCTGCTCAGAAAGATGAGTGGCAGGTTCTGTTGCAAACCATGTCTGTCAAGACCACTTTAGTAAGTCCCTGTTTGGGACTTGGTTGAATGTCAGTGCATTTAGTCCCTGTGTCAGATTGACACTGGCATTCTGGTGTTCCGTTTACTGACGAACTCCTTGGATAAGCCTAATTAACGATTTAGAATAATAGAATTACAGAATGGTTTAGGTTGAAAGATCCCTTTAGAGGTCATCTAGTCCACCCCCTGTGCCATGAGCAGTGCTATCTTCAACCAGATCAGGCTGTTCTGAGCCCAGTCTAACCTGACCTTGAATGTTTCCAGGGATGGTGCATCTACAACCTCTCTGGGCAACATATGCCAGCGTTTCACCACCCTCATTGCAAAAAAACCCCTTCCTTATACCTATGAATCTCCCTTTTTTTAGATTAAAACCATTACCTCTTGTCCTATCACAGCAAGCCCTGCTAAATCCAGCTGGATTTGTATCCTTGCTGCCCAACAGTGTCAAACCTTTCAGAAACTCACTCATGCTAAACATGATTGTGTGGGAGCCTTTCTGTATAAGTACTTTTCAATTTTTGTTTCTTCATGTAAGTGTGCCTTTCTTGTTTAACGAAGAACCCTTCAGCAAGATCTTTTCCATTCTTTTTTCTAACCTTAATTCCTTAATTCAGATGGCAGCTAAGATCAGTAGGTTGGTTTCAAGTTTAAGCTTTTCCTACATCTAAACTGAACTATAGAATGCAGACAGAGATAGACTCAGTTCAAGGAAAGACTGTCAGATTTTTCTGCACAGTTAAGAGGCAAACGGGCAGGGCAGCTTTTAAGGGAAATACTGCCACAAGCAGTGAACTTGAGGGTCTCTATGTTCTGCTCTTTCCTTTCCTTTTGTCCTTCATCTGTCAGCTCAGACATTTTTGGTCTGTCCATGTGATCAATAATGATGCCCTTAGCTCTTACCTGGCATTCCACCAATTTTCCTATCTATCCTAGTACTAGACTGCCCTGAGGTTGTTTAACATGGGACAGGTGCTTTTAACCCTAAATGGACGAGCTACATTTTGCTACATCCTGCATTATTCTACTATCAAACAAAAAGGTGACAGCAGCTAAGCCATGAGATTGTGTTTGTAACAAATAACTACCTTTATAAGCACTTATCCACTACGTGTCTGGGAATGTCACAGATGAAGTGTCATGAGAATGTAAAAATCTCTATGCAAGGAATTAGCAGATTACTACAATTATCCCTCTAATATCTCTATAATGTGGATGTGACTTAATTGTTATTTTGCAGGTGAAATATAAGGCCACATACATGCTAGCTGACATAACCAGTGTCACACAGAAAGTCTGTAGCAGAGGAAGAAACAGAACTGAGATCACCTAATTTCATTAATAACATTCTTCCCAGCAAGCAGTAATTTTCTGGATTTTCACTACATGGTGCTCTGGTGAAGTTTCACCCAGAGCAGAAGGACAAATCCCCAGCGTGTCTATATCAATACAAAATGGAAGTGCTGAATAGGATCGAAGACATGAAGAGATTTATAGCCACAAATGAAAATATTTATTATGAATAACTTGGCTGAGGATGGCTTAGCAGTCATGATAACCATCTTCACACATCTGAATACTTTAAAGGAGAAGGCAAAATGAGTTATGGAGGAAATATTTTGAGGAGCTGCAGAAATTCATTGGGGTGAGATTTCCCATGACGCCTATCCTCAGTCAAGGAAAGAGTATACATTTTTTGCAGACTAAAAGGAGGTTAGAATGCATGGAATTTTTTTGAAAAATGTTTTGCAGAAGCAGTATTTTTGTCTATTTCCCAGTGCCGAGCACAATGTCAGCAGAAAACATCTATGAATAAGAATATTGGAAAGGTTAATGTCAAAGTTACGAGACATTGGATCAGAGTCAATATTAAAGACAAATCTTTAATGTACTCCCATAATGTGAAATGGCTTTTGAGGAATATACTTTTCTAGCTTCTCTTCTAAAACTGCTTTTGTTTGCTTTTATTTTGTAACTTTCTTTATATCTGAGCAATGGGAAAGTAAAGGCATCAGTGTATCCCCGTTTGTTTTGCCACTGTGGCCCAGATCTCACCTGGAAGACTTAATTTGATTTTCTAGGGAATAAAGGATAACTTCACAAAATGATGGCATAAACTTGTCTGATACACTCTCTGACTAGAGAGCATTTTGACAATTATTTGATCTTTCAGGGAAGGTTTTACAGAAAAATGAAAAAAAAAAGAAATAAAAAGTCTAATTTAAAAAAAGCAGACTTCTGTTCATTGTAAAACAAGAATCCATACAGCCTGATGTAAAAATAATGAAGGAAACAAACAAAACAAGCCAGAAAACAGAGGCAATAGGTAGAATCTTAATAATTGCATGGGAAGATGAGGCTCCAGATACACAAAATTCAATTTTGTTCAACTGCAGAAAAGACTCTGAAGTGGCAGGTCTAGACCAATGGAATAAACCTCTTCTATTAACATGAGAGATAATTTTCTCTAAATATATTGAGCCATCTTTTAGCAGAGCTGAACATCTTAGCAGTAGCACTTAACCTGTTTGTACTGTAATTGCGTTTAGACCAAGGTCTTCTGAAGGAAATAGCTGACTAAATTAGCATTAACCAGGCTTGGGGGAGCTCTGCATTGTGGGTAGTTGATCTGGCCTGTAGAAAGGACGAGTTGACAGTAAAGAAGCCAGCTGGTTCCAATGCACTGTAGTAGCTATTTTTCCCAAATGGGGCAAATTTTGTCACCCAAGGAGGGAGATTTCATCTATAGTCAGACACTCTGGGTTTCAATTTTCCCCTGCTTTCCATCCCTCCTGCTTTTAACTGAATTCAGATCTGTGCGTGTTGCTCCAGCTTCTTTTTATCACTGTGGTTTGGGAAAGATGTCCCCTTTGTGGGAACATCTTTCCTTGTAGCTTGTAAATAAAGCTATTGTTATGGTCCTCAGGAGGATAGTAGATGCAGCTGGGCTTGCTGACGAGCTGCATATCTGAGAAGAGATGCCAGCATCATCCAAGTTGTGCTGACAGAGTTGGATTGTAGTGCTGCAAAGCCTCATCGAGAATGATAACCAAGTGTCTTCCTGGAAGGTGGGAGTTCAAGTGCATTTCTGACAGCTGCCAAGGAGAGAGGAAGTTCTTTGTCCATGTTGTGATGGTGCTTGTTAGTGAAGAAATAGTTGTCAGTGCTATGTCATAGACCAGATGCTTGCTGATATAAAGCACATCCCCCCATTAATATGAGCTGGGGATCTAGGCCAGTGTGCTTGCAATATTGCTTAGAAGTTTGCAACTGCTTGGACATGCATACTGTGTGGGACAGCAGGAGAGGCACCTGCAACACGTATTTTTTCCTTTGGTTGCTTTTAACCCTTGGAAGGAAGGAACAAGACGTGGAATTATTCTTTTCATGCTCACAGAATTCTGTGATCTTGTCTCTCAAGTATTTTAAAACATTTGTAGACCAAATGTTGGCTTGAATATGCCATTTTTAATTCAGAATGTCGAGTCCCTCATGCAGGTCTTAGTATTCAGGTCTGTAGTGATTCTTTACCTTTCACAAAATGTGCAGCCATTTGATAAGAAGCTGAGAGAGGCCAGATTCAAAGCCTTCCTTGGGTCTCTCTAAAGGATGGAAAAAGAGGTGAGGCAGAGTGGAGGATGGAGATCATGGAATAATCTGGGAAGAGAGGCCTTACTTTTACTCTTAGACAGACACATGATCAGACGTGCTCACTTTGTGCAACACTGCACTACAGTTGGTGACCTGTTGACTTTAGTGGGGTTATTCCAGGCACTGACATTTTTCCGAGCAGATTCCATAGCATCTTGATGCATTGAGTTATACTTCACCTGGCTGCTATAGAGTGATGTGCATAATACTGTATGGAATATTGTTTTAAATTTGTTGTATTTAGGAAGCTAAATGAGAGCCTCGATAGGAGAAAGCAATAGAAATATGAAGAATAATATTAGCTCCAGACCTAGATTCGAGTCTTCTCCCACGTGAGTTCTAAAATGTCAGTAAGTATATATCAGAGAAAACTCAGTGACAGAAAATTTATTTCCATCATCTCATTTTCCTGTGGCCTTTTCCAAAACAGTATATAAATCCAGCCACATTTTAGATTACCAAAACATTCTAGTAATGCTTCAACAATTTCTGTTAATACTAGATCTTTCCATTTAGATCAGTAGACGTTTTGTTTAAGGCTCCATGGCAAATGATCTGCTTTCTTTACCGTGGAATATACAAAAAGTGTAGCCCTTATGAAATAGAAATTATACTTCATCTTCTTGCATTATACAATATTAGGTCTTTAGGTGGAATGTGAGAAAATAATTTGATCTTTTCCATGTTTATGAAATCATCTTTACAGAACATTGCAGATATCATTCTTTGCCTCAGCAAATGAGTAAAGTGACATTTCTCAGTTGCAGTGGGTAGATAGCAAGTGCCGTTCAGATGATTTACTCTAGCTGAGATCTGGTCCAGCACCTGTAGAAACATTGGCTTTCAATCTCTGCTTTTCAGCAGGACAGCAGTTAGGAAAATCACTCACTGGATCAGGTTAGCACACTGACACCACAATTTGCTGTTGCTGCTCAGAAAAATAGTTACCTTCAGCCAAAAATTGGGTTCAGACACTCTCACAGACATGTGATGCTTTGTCTTTATAGGAAGCTCCTAAGGTAGCAACGTAGTAATGACTTAGAGGTCTGGAAACAGACTTTGGAATGAGAACCTAGAGAATCTGTCTTTGACTTTACTGCAGATTTTCTGACTGACCTTGGACAACTGAAAATCCCTCTGTGCTTTATTTCCTTTCTCTGTAAAATACGTATCTTGCAGTATTAATCAATGTTTGTAAAGGTCCTTGAAATCCTTAGATAAAAGAGCATATTACAGAGAATAGAGTAATTGAAATAGATGTAGCCTATAAAACAGTGCAATCTACCAAACATGGGAAGAAAAAGACAGGAGGAATAGCCTGTCCTGTTAGCATGCTCAGTTTTCCAAGCAGCTTGTAGGGAAGCTATCTGACCCTAGGAAATAATCTGTCAATGTTTTCCCAAGTGTGGAAGAAACCAGCTGTTAAGCCTTGGTTAGGGTGCTTCTGTGGCTTTTAGGCCTTAAATATGACCATGTAGTGCTTTGTGGGTTTCTGTTCTCTTTGATTTTAAAATCTGCATTACCTTTAATTAGGGCTATATTCTGAAGACACTGTGACACTTAGTTGTTTACAGCAAATTCCAGTGTGGTGTTGTGAATCCTGAAGAAGTCCATAGTTAATGAAGTGTTTGCTGCAGCAGTTGCTTTTTGAGAGGAGGATAAAGATAAACCTTCTTCTAGCTATCAAAATTCTTACACAACTCCTGGGAAAGTCTTCAAGAGCATCATCAAGTCACACAGCATGGTCCCCAGCTTTACAGGGCATAAGGGCCTGAGCTTTCTAATTCATAGGAATTTCCAGCCACAGAAGTAAAGGAAAAACCTGAATTTATCAAAAGACTTACTGTTTCTTATCATTTTTCTCTTTCTTGCAGGCACGCATGTGTGATTCGAGGTCAGGTGATGACAGCGGATGGGACCCCTCTAGTTGGAGTGAACATCAGCTTTGTCAACAATCCTCTTTTTGGATACACAATTAGCAGACAAGACGGCAGGTAGGATATATTTATATTGATATATTTATGAACGATCTGGAAGCAGGAGTTCCAACCATCATCAGCAAATTTGTGGATAATACCAAACTGGGAGATGCTTTTGATTCTCTTGAGGGACTGGAGGCCTTGCAGCAGAACCTAGATAAATTGTAGCACTGGACTAAGATTAGTGGGATGAAATTTAACTACTCTAAATGCTGGATTCTGCACTTAGGACAGAGTAACATCAAGCACGAGTATAAACTGGGAGAGAGCAGCTGGAAAGCAGGCCTGCAGAAAGGGATCTGTGAGTGCAGGTTGACACGAGACTCAATATGAGTTAGCAGTGTGCCTTGGAAGCCAAAAAGGCAAACCACATCCTGGAGTGCATCAAACACCATATTGCCAGATGGTCAAAATAGGTGATTATCCTGCTATATTCAGTGTCAATATTGTCTCACCTTGAATACTGAATGTAGTTCTGGGCCCCACAATTTCAGAAGGATATGAAGGTCCTTGAATGCATCAAGAGGAGGGCAACAAGGCTGCTGAAAGGGCTGAAAGGAATATCCTACAAGGAGCAGTTAAGGACTTTGAGTTTGTTTAGTTGCAGAAAAGGAAGCTAAGGGGCTAGCTACATCATTACTGTCTACAGCTTCCTGAGGAGGGGAAGTGGAGAAGGAGGTGCTGAGCTGCTCTACTTGGTATCCAGTGATAGGACACATGGGAATGGTTCAAAGATGCATCAGGGGAGGTTCAGACTAGACATTATGAAGTATTTCTTTACTGAGAGGGTGGTCAGACTCTGGAACAGGCTTCCTGAAGAAGCAGTTGATGCTCCAAGCCTGTCAGTGTTTAAGAGGTATTTGAACAAATTCCTTAACAGCGTGCTTTAACTCTTGGTCAGCCCTGAGTTGGTCAGGCAGTCAGACTAGATGATTGCTGTAGGTCCCTTTCAACTGAGATATTCTCTTATCTTCCTCTCATCTTATCTTCTCATTTTTGTTATTTATTGTTATTATTAATTTTGTGATAGCACCTAGAATATTTGGCCAACCATTGGGAAATACAGTGCCCATGCATGTAAAGAAAAGATGTCTCCTGCTCCCAACAGCTCTATTCTTGCTAATTCATGTTGAAATTATTAGGAAGAAGCCATTAAGATTGCTGTTGTGTTAGAGGCAAGTGCTTAAAATCTAAGCAATCACGCTCAACTAAAACAAAAGCATTGCAAATTAGGAATGTCTTTCATCTTATCTTTTGTCTGTTAGTGCTAATTGGCTCCCTTTCTTTTAAGAACAAAAATGAAACAAAAGGAGTTCCAGCTGCACATGCTCCATGTATTGACTACTCACCACTAGCACTTCGGAGAGAATTTATAGATTTTAGCACCTCTCCAATCCACAACTTTCATTAAAGGTTTGACTCAGTCAGAGAAGCTGATAGAATTATAATGAAAGAGAGGAACATGTGCTAACAACGTGTGGTTAATGCTGCCTTGTTCATGCTCAGGGGAGTCTACATCTACTGTACCACTTATGGTGACTAGGAGGCTTTCCAAGTGATGCTCCGTATCTTGGATTCCATGACGATAAAATCTGGGTAATAAAGAGACATTTCACAAAAACTAATGATCTCCTTTGGAAAAGGATGCCTCTGGATCTGGTGTCTTTGTATTGCCCATAGCTCAGGCATTACAGCAAGAAGAATAACTTGCACATTTATGCTAAAAGTGTGGCCCTGAACCTTACTGAAACTCCTTTGCATGAAAGTGAGATCCAAACTGCAGTCTCAAGATCAGTTTGCTGTGTATAGACCAGCACGAAATTTGTGTTNTACAGCAAATTCCAGTGTGGTGTTGTGAATCCTGAAGAAGTCCATAGTTAATGAAGTGTTTGCTGCAGCAGTTGCTTTTTGAGAGGAGGATAAAGATAAACCTTCTTCTAGCTATCAAAATTCTTACACAACTCCTGGGAAAGTCTTCAAGAGCATCATCAAGTCACACAGCGTGGTCCCCAGCTTTACAGGGCATAAGGGCCTGAGCTTTCTAATTCATAGGAATTTCCAGCCACAGAAGTAAAGGAAAAACCTGAATTTATCAAAAGACTTACTGTTTCTTATCATTTTTCTCTTTCTTGCAGGCACGCATGTGTGATTCGAGGTCAGGTGATGACAGCGGATGGGACCCCTCTAGTTGGAGTGAACATCAGCTTTGTCAACAATCCTCTTTTTGGATACACAATTAGCAGACAAGACGGCAGGTAGGATATATTTATATTGATATATTTATGAATGATCTGGAAGCAGGAGTTCCAACCATCATCAGCAAATTTGTGGATAATACCAAACTGGGAGATGCTTTTGATTCTCTTGAGGGACTGGAGGCCTTGCAGCAGAACCTAGATAAATTGTAGCACTGGACTAAGATTAGTGGGATGAAATTTAACTACTCTAAATGCTGGATTCTGCACTTAGGACAGAGTAACATCAAGCACGAGTATAAACTGGGAGAGAGCAGCTGGAAAGCAGGCCTGCAGAAAGGGATCTGTGAGTGCAGGTTGACACGAGACTCAATATGAGTTAGCAGTGTGCCTTGGAAGCCAAAAAGGCAAACCACATCCTGGAGTGCATCAAACACCATATTGCCAGATGGTCAAAATAGGTGATTATCCTGCTATATTCAGTGTCAATATTGTCTCACCTTGAATAATGAATGTAGTTCTGGGCCCCACAATTTCAGAAGGATATGAAGGTCCTTGAATGCATCAAGAGGAGGGCAACAAGGCTGCTGAAAGGGCTGAAAGGAATATCCTACAAGGAGCAGTTAAGGACTTTGAGTTTGTTTAGTTGCAGAAAAGGAAGCTAAGGGGCTAGCTACATCATTACTGTCTACAGCTTCCTGAGGAGGGGAAGTGGAGAAGGAGGTGCTGAGCTGCTCTACTTGGTATCCAATGATAGGACACATAGGAATGGTTCAAAGATGCATCAGGGGAGGTTCAGACTAGACATTATGAGGTATTTCTTTACTGAGAGGGTGATCAGACTCCGGAACAGGCTTCCTGAAGAGGCAGTTGATGCTCCAAGCCTGTCAGTGTTTAAGAGGTATTTGAACAAATTCCTTAACAGCGTGCTTTAACTCTTGGACAGCCCTGAGTTGTTCAGGCAGTCAGACTAGATGATTGCTGTAGGTCCTTTTCAACTGAGATATTCTCTTGTCTTCCTCTTCTCATTTTTGTTATTTATTGTTATTATTAATTTTGTGATAGCACCTAGAATATTTGGCCAACCATTGGGAAATGCAGTGCCCATGCATGTAAAGAAAAGATGTCTCCTGCTCCCAACAGCTCTATTCTTGCTAATTCATGTTGAAATTATTAGGAAGAAGCCATTAAGATTGCTGTTGTGTTAGAGGCAAGTGCTTAAAATCTAAGCAATCACGCTCAACTAAAACAAAAGCATTGCAAATTAGGAATGTCTTTCATCTTATCTTTTGTCTGTTAGTGCTAATTGGCTCCCTTTCTTTTAAGAACAAAAATGAAACAAAAGGAGTTCCAGCTGCACATGCTCCATGTATTGACTACTCACCACTAGCACTTCGGAGAGAATTTATAGATTTTAGCACCTCTCCAATCCACAACTTTCATTAAAGGTTTGACTCAGTCAGAGAAGCTGATAGAATTATAATGAAAGAGAGGAACATGTGCTAACAACGTGTGGTTAATGCTGCCTTGTTCATGCTCAGGGGAGTCTACATCTACTGTACCACTTATGGTGACTAGGAGGCTTTCCAAGTGATGCTCCGTATCTTGGATTCCATGACGATAAAATCTGGGTAATAAAGAGACATTTCACAAAAACTAATGATCTCCTTTGGAAAAGGATGCCTCTGGATCTGGTGTCTTTGTATTGCCCATAGCTCAGGCATTACAGCAAGAAGAATAACTTGCACATTTATGCTAAAAGTGTGGCCCTGAACCTTACTGAAACTCCTTTGCATGAAAGTGAGATCCAAACTGCAGTCTCAAGATCAGTTTGCTGTGTATAGACCAGCACGAAATTTGTGTTTATTAGAACAGGTAAATATGCCTGCAAAATTCCTGGACAATAATGCCTGCTACAACTATTTTTTCATCTTTGTCTTATATACAATACCCATTTCATTTCTTTCATTTAGATTTGCAGGTGCCTTTGGGAAGGGATGATCTCTTTGCTTTGCAATATCACTGTACCTAGCATAGAGAGGCTTTATCTTAAATTTCACCTTTAAGCAGCAAACGTACCAGTAAGTGAAACAGGGAGAGAGTGCAGAGGTGAGGACTCCAGAGGTTTGTAATATTTGAGTAACTACTTCTGGGTGGTGAAAGGCAAATCCTCCATGCTGTAAACGTATTTCTGGATGCTCGAGCAAGGGATGTTGCTTCCACACCATGTCCTGCCTAACATCCAGCTAAGCAAGGGAGCAAGTAATGCACCTGGAGCGTCAGTATACTCCACCAATTTTCAGTGGACTACTGGTTCCTCAGGGCCAGCTGCCAGCCTCCAAAGTTAAATTAGTTTCAAGGAACTCGGTGCTGTAGTTGCTGACTCAGGCCCCAAGAGTTACTCAGCTCAAAATGATAAAAATGATAGAGATCAGCTGTCTTGGACAAGGGAATCTGTGACCAAGTGGGATTCATCCTACAGCTGGAAATTCTATCAGTAGCTGCTGGTGGTCAGTCTAACTCCAGACTGCATGCTATTGGGTCTTCTGATTTCACTTTCTTTACCCTTCCTTCAAATCAGTCTGTTTCTACAGAAACCCTGTGCAGATCTGGTGCAGGACAAACATTCAACCAAGTATCCAGTTGCGGTATTGGACTCTTGAATCATAAAAATGCCATCCAAAATTGGATGAGGAATACATGCAGACTCTTTCTGAAATAAACAGGTGCAGGAGTGCATCTATGTACTCTGGAGGTAATAAATAGACAAGTGAAAACCCTTCTTTTAAAGAACACCAGAAACCAGCAACTTCCTCAGTGGTGAGGTCTTCCAAAAATTACTTTGAAGTCTTTAAGAGCATTCAAATTAAAATTGTCAGGGCATGAAATTATGTCAGACATCCTTATTTCTAATCCTAGTTTCACTGATGGTTTGTTGGGTAGCATTAGATGCTTCTCTTAACCTTGCTAGGCCAGCCTGTGAAAGGGAGATAACATTTACTTGTCTTCCTTACTCATTATTCTAGCTTTTATTAAATACTATGTGTAAATCACTTTCAAAATCATTTAAAGAATTACTGTTATATTACAATTTCTATTCTGTATTTTGATTGTTTTCAGTAATTTTATGGATATTCTCATCAGCTTTTTCCCAGTGCAGTTTTCATGTGTCTGAGTCACTTCGTCTTAAGACGCTGATGCTCTTAAGCAAGAAGTAGCTTCTCCTGAGCTACAGTATCAGGCTGTGTGCAATCCCAGTCTATAGCAGTGCATGGTCGTTTAAGGTTATCTGGACCATCCTCAGCATGATTCTGTTTTGGAGGAAAAATGGGAGCACTCAAATAAACAGTTATCATGTTCCAGGGCTCATGAGATAACTGCATAAACTCGCTGGCTTTATTATTTAGGACATTCAGCATAGCAATACTTATTCTTGAAGATGTTAATTCAGTTGCCTTAAATTCATTTAGCAAATCAGTTTACTGATAGCAGAGCAATAACTGTGTTTTTGGAGTTAGGGAGTTTAAAGACAGAATTGCATCAGTTTAGCTACATTGATTCATAAGCGGATTTTGCAGTGTGGTTTTCTTTGGCATGCCCAAGTTTCAAAATGAATACTGTAAGTAAAATTTCAGTTTTAAAATTACACTGGACTGAATTTTTCACCCCTGTAGGTAGATCCATTGTATCCCAGGTCTCTGCAAGCAGGTTTCACTGTTACACTACTCAGATACAGTTGCTAATAATGAAAGTCTGATCCTATTTAAGTCGCATCATCTAGCCTGAGCAAAACTTTGAAAACATCAAAGCTTGCATGTGTTTTTAGCCTAATTATTGGGACACAGACTTTTTTGGATAACAAGGCATGAAGATAAAATGATAGTTCTCAAATCACTCTATTGTATGTGTGATTATTCTGTAAAAAAAAAGTTAATATGTGGAATGAAGTATTGGTACTGGATTATAAATGTTCATTTTTATTAAACTAGTAGTTTTTAGAGGCTGTAAGGGTGTGTGTTAATTAAACAGCAGGGAAGTCTACAGACTTTTTCAGTATCATGTACCTGGCGTCACATTCAGCAGCTTCGGCATGGCACTTTCAGAGCAAAGAACTTTCAGAGCAAAGAAATGAGAAAGGGTTACACTTCCTGTGTAAGAGCTGGCTTTGTGGATAAATAGAGAATTTAATCCTTTGGCCTGTCTCTCCAGAGTCTTTTAAGAAAAACAGAACAATATGACTGTACAACAAGTATGATTTTTTTTTTTTTAGAGTGATAAAAAAAGACATCAGAGATCAGCAGCAGAACCAGAAATAAAATTATCTCATTCCTTCAATCCCAAGATAGTTTTGGTCTTGTTAAATTTAATTTCATTTGGGGAAGCTGGGAGGAGGGTGTTTCCAGTCTGGATTTTTCTGTTTGGTTTTGGTTTTAGCTTTTGTTGAGTTCATCAAGGTAACTTCAAAGCTGAACCCTGTGACTCTGGGAAAAAACAGCTCATGAGCAGCAGTGCCTGCTAAAAAATACTGCGTATCTCTGTGTTTTCACAGCTGCTGGAGTTTGACATGGAGGTAATGATTTCCTTTCTGCATCCTGTTTTGGGGATGCAAGAAAGGCAAGGATGTTTCCCCTCAGCAGGTTACCATCCTGGACCCAAGCACAATGAAGCCAAGCACCACTTAGAATGGAGTAAAAATGGAGGTGTTTCCAAATAAAAGTCTTTCCCACTTGACTAAAAACTTGTATAGCATCATTTGTAATGTTTGTTTCTTTCCTCTTGTTGCCCCTTTCAGTGCCTGGATTCATGCAGAGCAAGCTTCTTCCTCCTAGCTGAAGGGCTTGCCAAATGTTAATTGACTGTTAAAAATGTTCTCATCAAAGTACAAATGCTGCACAGCTTTGCTGGCAAGGACCAGCAAGTTACTCATTAGACTGTTTCAAGCCAAGCTCCATAGGTCTGAGAAGCTGATGCCCCCATTTGAGTGGTAGAATAAACTTGTCTTTAGCTTTTTTAAATGCTTTCCAATCCCTCCCATGGTTTCAATTTAAAATTCTTCCCTGAATAGCTTTCTTTCATGGTTATATTTACTAAATTGCACCTCAGACTATCAGCCATAAAAAGAAAAAAAGGATTCTCCTGAATAACACCTTGCCAAAGAATTATTTTTTTAGAAATATTTCATATCTGTTGTAGCTCCTCTGTGTTTTTTGAAGCTGTTCTGAAAGCCTTATAATTAATTTTAAAGGAAATTTAAAATTCTTTTTTTCAACTTCTTTCTTACCTTGTAATAGAAGGTGCATCAAGTCTGGCTTTGGACTGTCAAAGTGCTTTCAGATCCTACTTCTCAGAACACACAGAGAAGTACTTAAGCACATGGCTCTTGAGCACATGAGCAGTTCCCTGCCAGTCAGCTCATGTGCTTAAAATCTGTGTGAGATTGTCATACACTAGCACCAAGCATTGAAAGTGAGAAGCAGGGATGAGAAAACTTTATTTCCCTGAAAGACACATTTGGCATTGCAATTGAATAGATACAGAGAGGAAAACAAAGCAACAAAATTGAGAGTTCATATTGTGATGAAATCCCTTTCTTTCTCAGTTAACATTTTTTTTTTGAGTCTATCCATAGTAGATACATCCTGTGGTCCTTCACAAAATGTCCATCTCTGACAAAATGTGAAGTTTAAATACAAAAAATGAATATGTGAAATTTAAACTCAAAACTAAGAAAAAAACCCAAACTCTATCCTATCATCTTTACATTAAGAGTAGGAATATTTTCCTTATCAAGGTAACATCTTTTGATAAAGCATTGGAGGGCTCTGTTAGCCCAACATAATATTATCCAACACTAACACAGAGAGAAAATCCATTTGACTGGAAGTAGCATAAGGCCAAGTTGCAAACCACAGGCAATGAGTTCTCTGCCCTTCTTTAAATGATTAAGTGTCAAAAAAGACTATGTGCTGAGTGCTGTGGTACAGAGACTGCATGCATGGTGTTCATTTCTTCCTCATGCCTCATACAGTAGGGACAGTCCATAAATGGGCTCCACATGTTCCTAGGGTTGCATTAAGTATTAGTCAGGTTAAGAGTGATGCCAAGGCAATTTATATGGTGGCGTGGTGTGTCAGGAAAAAACACCTTCCAAATAGTTATTTCATCATGAGAACTGATCTAACCTGTGTCTGCATTTGGATGATTAAAAAAAACAAAAGAAAAAAAAAGATAATTAGTCTGCATGGACAAGTAACACTAAAAAAGCACTAACAAATTTGTCTCAGAAAAAGGGATAGGTTTTTAATATACATGGAGACAACATACTGAATTTGTACTCCTGCCACTTGAATTTACTTAACTAAAACCTCTTTGGGCTGTAGGCCTTATGCTTGTAAACTGTGGATGATGATATTTCTTGTGATTTTTTTTTCAGGGGCTTCTTGCTTGGGAATTGTTACAAACATATAGGGTGATGCTTGTACTAACTTTGTATTTAATCTCTTAAAACAGTTTTGATCTCGTTACCATTGGTGGGATCTCCATTATCCTGCACTTTGAGCGGGCTCCCTTCATCACCCAGGAGCACACTCTGTGGCTGCCATGGGATCGCTTCTTTGTTATGGAAACCATTGTCATGAGGCATGAAGAGAACGAAATCCCAAGCTGTGATCTCAGTAACTTTGCCCGCCCCAACCCTGTGGTCTCTCCATCTCCTCTGACATCTTTTGCAAGTTCCTGCTCAGAGAAAGGTCCCATTGTTCCTGAAATCCAGGTATGAATTGTCTTAGCCAAGGAGAAAGTACTCCATTGCCTTTCTGTGCTTCTTTTGCCTGCTTTTGCAACATGAACACAACTGTTCTGTGTCTTCCTCTATTCCCCTGCTTTACTGAAAAGAAGCATTCCCTGTTTGTTGCACCGTTTTGAAATGTTTGCCAAGAGCTCTCTCTCACAAGCTTGTACTTAGATGAAAGGGGTTTTTTCCCTTATCCCTTAGAGATGGAACCAAAGCACTTGTGGCCAACAGCAAAAAACCTATGTTGGCTCTGTTCTGCTTTCACCTCTCATCTGCAGGAGGTGGACTGAGAACCACATGTGACACACAACAAGCCTTCAGGCAGCCCTTTGGCATCCAATATCCCCAGCACAAGGATGGTGGTCTGTTTACAGTTTCAATGCCTTCCGTTCAGGAGCAAATTTCACCCCTTTCACCCACTTGGCATTATGTACCTCAGTGGTAGAGTATCAGTTGTGAATTCTCTCAGTGTCTGAAGCCTCTTACTCTGCAAAGCTGCTGAGATGTGCAGTCAGCCAGGAGGTAGCTGGCAGGTGTCCAAGCTGTGGAACACCTGAGCTTTATTGTATTTCATGACACTTGGGATCGATAAACAAAGGAGGGTTACTGTTAATTTCTTGTCCCCATTTTCCTTTTTAAGGAAGTGTGAGTCAGATAAACTAACTTAACAACCTTTGTGGTTTCAAAGTAGTTTGCCACATGGAAATTTGGATTTTAAATGGAATAATCTAAATAACTGATTTATCCATTTTTCTTATAAATACTTGCGGTGGTAGAATACATGGATGTAGCAGCATTCAGGCTTTCCTTGCCTGGGTGTTTTATTGCCTGGGTTTCAAATGCCAGCATTCAGCATGCCCTGGGTATTGCTTTTAGCAACAAATAATAGTCTGTCAAGGTAGAAATAATAACAAGTGTAGCAACAAATTGTATGCTTCCCACTTGGCTCCACTGGGGTTGTGGTAGCATTAATGAGGAAAAAAGTAACTTTATGTCTTCTAATTTTAATACACCAGGTACTGAACCCAGCAACAAATCAAGCTAGTGGTCTCTTTACCTTTCCCTCTGGACTGTATCCTGTGATCCTTTCACACACTAATTTCCAATTACAGTCATAAGGTTCATCCCAGTGTAATTACTAATTAACTCTCATATCTTGTAAAGTCCTAAAGATTGCAAGTTCCTTATTCAGTTTTCATGTCTCTTTTTTTTTCTAAACCAACAAACACCATGGAAGTAATGTTCAGCACTGCCTGGGAAAGAAGCAAATATCTAATACAGTGCAACTATAGTCATAACCTCACTCATTATTTGGTAGGATACTCATTAGATTGCCTTAATTATATCTATTGAACTAAAATATTCTAAAACTCCTTTTCAATACAAGTGTGTGCCTGTCTATTGCCTATGAAAGCAACCAGGCTTGTAGATCATAAGCAAAGGTTTGATTAAGCTCCTTAGCTGTAGATCACAGAATCATAGAATGGCTTGAGCTGGAAGGAACATTTAAAGGTCACCTAGTCCAAACCCCCTGCAACCAGATCAGGTTGCTCAGAGCCCTACCCAACCTGACCTAGAACACTTCAAGGGATATTTATCTCCCTGGGCAACTTATGCCTGTGTTTCACCACCCTCATCATAGATGTTTAGGGCCATTTGCCATGTCCTGCAGGTATCCTGCTTGGCCTCCAACTACCAGTCCATAACGATCCCCCTAACAATGTCCTGCATTGTATCTGCCAGCCCCTGTAAATGTCACAAATAACTTGAACATCCCCAGTCACACTTGACACTTGTAGTTATAGAATCTAATTAATACATAAGTGGGATTCGTTTTGAGATTATGGCGCCTAAATAAGTTGTTCATGCAGTCATCTGGATGTGTGCTAGATGTCCAAGCTCCCATTAAAGCTGTCAGAAATCTAATCAATACCATCAGTGAAGCCTACAGGTCAATTAAGTAAACCATCTTGAAGGGATCTGGTTTCCACTGACAGTATTGGTTAGATCTCCACTGTCTATAATTGATGCTTACATGCCTGTCTCACATGCATACACTTATACATCAACATCTGACTTTAGATGCTTCAAACTGGAATTTAATCCTGCTCTTAAGTTTACATGGCAAGAACAACCTTCTAAAGAGCCTATCTCTGCCTATTAGCCGTGAAGAGACCTAGAAGGGTAGTTCAGGGGATACTCTAACTTTTGGGTTCCTAAGTTTAGATAAGACAAATCCCATACGTGGTGGGCAGTACATTTCTCATGTGTCAAATGATTGAACTAAAACCTGTAAAGCTGTATTCCTCCTCAGATATTGACACCTGAAGGTTGAGTTTGTGATGCAGGAGTATACATG
Organism: Piaya cayana; assembly: GCA_013389865.1. Classification (NCBI taxonomy): domain Eukaryota; kingdom Metazoa; phylum Chordata; class Aves; order Cuculiformes; family Coccyzidae; genus Piaya; species Piaya cayana. The sequence goes on along the minus strand of WAAB01018239.1, from coordinate 119,517 downwards.
AGAACTGGATTTTACAGTAGGGTTCTGACTGTATTTCAATTCATAAATTAACTACTTTTCATTGCTATACTTCATATACACGTAGTAAAAAATAACCTAGCTGTCAGGTTCTGCAGCTGCATCTCATAATGCACAGTTCTCAGTAGAGAAATGGTAAATATAAAAGGTGTGAGCACATAGCTGGGAGGAGGTGACAAGTGGATGGCAGGGCTGGAAAAGAGATTTTGACAAGTGGGCAGATAGAAACCTCATTAGCTCCAACAAATAAATGTAGTGTCCTCTACTTGGATGCATTCAGAAGACTAAATGATGCATTTTAAGTGTTTGGTTCAGGTGCCTAAATACAGAATTGGTGCAATTTAAGATGCTCTGATGTATTTCTTCAGGCCTCCAGCTGTAGCTTCAGAAAGGTGAAATCTCAAGAAGGTCATGCCCTTGCAGAAGTTTTGAATAATGTAGAACATCTCAAAAGTACTAGATGTCTATGTTAAGGCCCCTGAATCAAACCCTAAATGCTTTTCTTTCTCAAAATTCCTCCTGGGCATCGTGTTTAAAAAGAAGACTTCTTCCTTTCTATATCTGCTGCCAGAGTGATGAGTACCTGTAAGAGAAATATGTAACCCAGCACACAGAAACAAGATTTTCTATATCGCCTCATGCAAAAAGTGGAAGAATTGCTACTAACACAACCATAGATAAACACTCACGAGGTTAGGGAATATAGCAGTGAAAATTGCTAAGTTGTGAACATGCCTAGTAAGCCTGAAGAGCCAGTTCTTCTGCCTGACCAGCCTGCTATTATATTTTATATTGGTTAGCCTGTGATACTCTAAAGAGCATTAGTGTTTCTTAAGGACCTCAGGCACAGTGTATGAATTTGTCTGGACCAAACAGCAATTACCCAACAGAAATAAGGGCACAATTCAGCTGTCGTTACTTTTGGTGCGTTCAGAGTATTTTAAGGCTTATTTTTCCTCTCCCATCAACTTCCTACTGGATTATACTCCTTCCACAAAGGCCCTTCTTTGTTGCTAAGTCAACACTACTTGCAAACTACAAATGCATTTTGGATAATCTGAATTACCATTTGAACCCACTCTTCAAGCAGACACCTTTAAACACGGCCCCTTGTGCTGCTCAGTGCCTTGGTATTGATGTGCTGACCCTTTCTCTGGAATGGTAGACAGCAGAGACAGATCATGACAGAGAGAAATAATTGATTCTGACAGGGATTTGAACCAGGCATTGCAAATAGTACCTCCGTGACAATTATTTCTGCCTGACTTTCTCCTAGAGAAATTACACAGGAAGACAGATATGATACAAGAAACTACCTTTACTACAGCTTGACTCAGCTGGTCTCTGGTTCAGCCGGGCCCCAGCCTAGTTCATTGCTGAGTCCATAAAATATATTTTAAAATTCCTGGGTTTTCCCAGTTCTATCATTTTTCAGCCTCCTAAGCACCAAGATATGGAAATTGAAAAGGTTGCATTAGAAATAGTAAATATTTATGAGCACAGTGGAACAGTGCTTTAACTTCTGGATATGTCCACTTGTCAAGTGCTGCAATGCTCAGAGGCTGTAAGTTACCACTTGAAAAAGTGTTAGTCCTTGTATCATAGTGTAGAAAAGGTCTTTTCAGGGGACAGATTACATGATTTGTCATTATTTATAATACTATCAAAAAAACTATAACAGATGAGCAACTTGTCACTCCAGGGGTGTTTGGTGCATCTGCACAGGAGATGAGTATAGGAACCGCATAGCCTGGAGGATACCAGAATGGTGATGATCCCTTCCTGATGGGTGGATCTCTTGACACACCTACTTTCAAGCCTCCATGCCCTAATATTATGAAAGCCAGTTACTTATGGGGAGGTGTGGACGCATCTCATTTAGTGTCTGGCACACCAAAATATTTCAGAAGTTGCATAGGATGACACTGCCGGTTGTGACCTTCTGACACACCAAATTTTCCAGCTCACTGCTAAGCTTCTCCCTTCATCTTTCAAACTCTGCCAAAGGTTGTTGGCTTGTGCATGCCCATAATGGGTGCTTGCCTAAGAGTGACATTTTCTGGAAAGAGACTACTGATTTTTTGTCTCCTGAGACTTAAGAAAGAAATTACTTTTCTTGTCAGAATTTAGCATGGGAGAATCACAATAGTGTCAGGGATGTACATTGAACTGCTTTTCAGAAAATTTCCTTGTATTTCCCCAACTGAAAAAAAAGAAAGAAGTTTTAAGATCTGGTTATACTTTTAACAGGTAAATTACCTGAAAATTCCATCTTTACTGAGACTATTCTCAAAGCAGAATAGGGAAAGACAAAAGTTTCCTTGCTGTTTCTCCAGTATTATTAGAAATTTTGAAGTTGAAAGGAAACGTGTGAGATAACTGTCCCAGTCAGGTAGAAATATCCACAGTCATGGCTGGAGGAGAAGATGAAGCAACTCACCTGGAATACTGAGAAATTTGGAAAAGGAGGGGAAGTAGAATACAAGGGAAGGGGGTTGATGGTGTAGGTCAGGCCAAGAGCTTTATCACACAGCTAAAGACAGGAGAGAATTTTAAGCAAGGACCAGGGTAAGTAGGAACAAATGTAAGGTCAGAAAATGAGGACCAGGACACAGGAATAAAAAAAAATTAGAGGTAGATCAGGCAAAGAGGGCTGGAATTGAGGTCAGAGAGAGCAGTTTCAAAGGAGGAGAGTTTGGTAAGTCAGAGGAGGGAGAGTGGAAGCAGGATTCACTAAGGACATGGAAAAAAAATGGCAGGTTATAATCAGGCCTGGGGAACATCCATAACAATACAGGCCAAATAGGGCTTTATATTTTACTAGGAAAAATAATCCAGGAGACAAAAATTAGCAGCCATAGAAACCTACCAAGATGAAGACAGAAAATGGAAGATAAAGTGATGGACTGGGATAATCTCAGACCCCAAGTTCCTTTCACCGTGGGTCCCGGAACTCCTCTTAACAGTGAGCCCCATTGTAAACACTGACTTAAATGTGATACTTTGGTCTCCTGTTGTCCCATCTAACAGAAATGGAGAAAGAGGGGTTGATTCCTTGGTTTCCCTATAAATTACAAATATCATTTCATACTTGATGCCTACTAGGTGTGATTTTTTAGACATGTCTAGCAGAGCTTTTATGAAGGTGTGTTTGAGAAATTACAGCCTCATTGCCTTTTCCTGTCTGCTCACTGCTGATTTAACACCTCCTGGATTGCTTTTCCACAGGCTCTACAGGAGGAGATTAACATTTCCGGTAGTAAAATAAAAGTGAGTTACCTGAGCAGTCGCACAGCTGGCTACAAATCAGTCCTGAGGATCAGCATGACCCACCCCACCATCCCTTTCAACCTCATGAAAGTCCACCTCATGGTGGCTGTTGAGGGACGCCTCTTCAGAAAGTGGTTTGCAGCTGCTCCAGACCTGTCCTATTATTTCATCTGGGATAAGACAGACGTCTACAGCCAGAAGGTCTATGGGCTCTCAGAAGCCTTCGGTAAGTGATCCCAGAGCTTGTGTCTTCTTAGAAGCAGCTAAGTGGCAGTGCACAGTCCTTGTCCTGGATTGGTATGGTCCAGCTGCTAATAGATAAAATGATCCTTGCTGGTTCACTGCTGTTTCCCTGGAGATAATTTGGCCCAGCTGTTCAGATAGCACACACTCCCCCAAGAGATAAATACTTCTCTGTTCTCTGGCTTATGGCCCAGCACGTACATCCTGAGCTGCTACCATTGTATTCATCCAGAAGGAATGAATGGGGACTAGAGACATTTGGCTGCCTCTCACCCATCGTCAGAGCTGTCAGCACTGCTTTGAAATAAATCTCTAGGAAGTCCTGATCTCTACTGCTGCTTGTGTCTGACCTTCAGGGTTAGTCTAATCTTAGCTTACCTTTTGTTACCCATTCAAGATCACCATCTCAAATTGAGGCATGATGGTCTTCTCTCTTGTGCCTTGTGCATTCATTTATATTTGCAAAAGACTGTCAGAAACTGCAAGACACAGAATAGGAAGGCTCTGCATACTCAACAGGTCACATCCCTAGCACTAAGCACTGGGGCCCATGCCAGCCAGAATTTGAAGTCCACAATGGAGCAGGAAGCTGTGCTGCGGAGGTATGTAGACATACTTCATTCCTCATCCTACTACTATCACAGACCTCACCCAGCGAGCCCTGTGTGATGGTGCTAGAGGGAAGGGGGGGTCACCGTTTAGCTCTGCCCCACCCCTCCAGGCAAGAGGGAATTGAGATACTCATGGACTGGAATTTAAAAGTAAAACAGCTTTAATTAAACAATAATAAGGAAAATACTGTTAATAATGAAATAATAAAATACATACAAATAGACAAAATTGCCCCCCATCCTGATGACTGCATCACCACTGATGCTGCAAAACAGGCATGGGAAAAAGTGCAAGGCTGGACTCAGCAGCAGAAGGGAGCTGGACTCAAGATCTGGATTCAGGAATGCATGCAGTTGGGATCAGGGGCAAAAAGACCCACGAGGTCCATATTGGACGTCACCCATCAAGGAAGACAGGTTGGCCCTCATGGTCCCTTAGTTTTATACCAAACATGTCATATATGGAACGAAATACTCTGCTGGTCAGTTTTAGGTCACCTGTCCTGTCCAGTCCTCCCTGCAGGTGTGACCCTTTCATGCCCATTTCGCTTACTGCATTCCACCAACTTGAGGACAGCCTTTGTCTCCATAGGGATAGATGTACTCAGTGGCCTTTCTGCACACCAGTGTGCCTGTCATCACTTCTATGGAGAAATACTGTCTGAAAAACATGCAGTTAACTTTCAGAAAATGAAGTTACTTAGAAAAACTGAGCTGAACAGTTAGAAAACTGATTCTGCTTTAGCTTAAACCAGAACAAGGGGATATTTTGGTTGTATAGTGAGTAGAAGTGATGCAGCTTTTCAGTGATTGCTTCCTATCTGATCAACCCCTCAGAGGACATTCAGCTACAGGTCTTTGATAGAGTCTAGACTAGACCCTCTAGGCTGCCAAAGAAACATTGTCAGCAAAATGAGAGCAATCCCAGATTAGCAAATAGACCTCTTGTCGACAGAAGGGTGGTTCGCTGATGTCTCACGGCTCAACTGGAGGTAAATCCCTTTAGAGGAGCTGTAGGGTGCCTTGTTTTCTAGGAACAAGAATGGGTACCTTCCTCTCACTCAGGCTCAGATGCCTTGAGCAGGCTGAATGATAGAACTTCCTGAACCTTAAGCAGTTTGGGGTCCACACTGAGAAACATGTCCTGGTAGCATATCCTAAAAACCTGTCTTTACCTGCTCTTTAAGATGCTACATCAGCAGTGGGTTCTGGAGCATTCCATGATGCAGCTCTACAGCCCTAGAGTACTCAAGCAGGTCTGAGAACATCAGTATTCAGACCTTCAGTGATTCCTACCTCTAGAATGGTAGAAAATGGCAAGCCTTCAGCCTTCATTTCCTAAATTACATCTTCTTCTGATACTGTCTGATTTTGTCAAAAGCTATATTTGACAGGGGATCCTGAATTCACTCCATGCTCAGCACTTTTAAAGGGGACTGGGAAACTTGTAAGGTCAGAACTTTATTTTTAGTTAACAAAAAAATTACCTGTGTAATTACTTTTCATTTGTGTAGAATTTGAAGTTCTGCCCTGCTTCAGATGTTAATGCTAAAAAGATCAGATAGGGCAGAAGAAAAGCATATATGGCAGAGGTTTGGAACTAGATGATCTTTAGGGCCCTTCCAACCCAAACCATTCTATGGTTCTATGATTCTTCTGCAAAAACCATAAAGGAGTCATTATTTTGTCACAACCATGATTTTTTTTCTTTTACTTACATTATTTTACTCACATTATTTTACTCTTAAGCAACTATAATGTGTTCAGTGGAGTTACTCCTGAAAGACTCTTATTAGACATCATGGCAAGTAAACCCTTTTGGTATTAACAAAGACACAAGCCAGACTGGTCTAAGACCACTGTCTCTGAGGAAATCGCTCACCCAGGCCTCATTTGTGTCAAGAAAAGCCATGATCTTTAGCAAGTTCCTAACGTGCCATCTTTGGTCAAAGTTAGTAGATAGGAGTAAAATGTTCCCACTTAGGAGTCCAGACGTACTTTATACTCTCAAGTACCCGTTATTTTAAAATGTCATTAGAACAGTGACTTTTAAATGTTTAACACATTTGCCCAACACCTACAACTGTATAGACCTTTTTAAATGCAAGATGACCTTTAAAGATAAAAATACTAGGACTCCACATTATAATGATGTCATCTGAAATCACAAAATCACAGAATTTTTTAGGTTCGAAAAGGTCCTTAAGACCATCAAGTCCAACCATAAATGTAATATGCTAAGTTAAAATGAAATTGGCAGTTACCTGTAGAAATGTTCTTACCCCTGCTCAGTGGTGTGCTGACTGTGCATTTCTGGGTTACTAATCTGGGGGATCTTTATTTCTGTTATTCATAGTTTCAGTGGGTTATGAGTATGAATCCTGTCCTGACTTGATCCTGTGGGAGAAGAGGACAGCTGTGCTTCAGGGTTATGAAATTGATGCTTCTAAACTCGGAGGATGGTCCCTGGACAAACATCATGCCCTCAACATACAAAGTGGTAGGTTGTCTATAATATATAACAGGAATAATGCGGTGTTACAAGACCCTAAAAATTCAACAAAGAAAGAAACCCGCCCAGCACATGTACTCTCTGACATATTTTGCTAATAAATTGTTTCTAGTAACCTACATTTAGGAGCAGTTTGTTGTGTGTAAATGCAAAAGAAACTGGCCATCATGAAGTAGTTGAATATCGGCATGTCTAACTTTGTAATGTCTTAATAGAAGTGTATTACCAAGGAAAATATTCTTAAAATAGCAAAGGGTTGTCTATTCAGATGGGATTTTGCCACTGAGCAGAAGTCCATCCAGACATACCCTCCAATGTGCAAGTGTACTTGCAGAAACAAGAGGTTTCATGGTTCATAGGGAAAAATGGAAGGTCTCAGAGTCCTTCAAGATTGTAGTAGGGTTGAAAGCTGATTAGAACATGTTCAAAAGATGGGAGCACTGTGTCCTGTCTGTCTGGATGATAACAGCAGTATGGGAGCAAACATTTTAATTCAGCCCACATCACCACTAAAAACACTACACTTATAGGGAACATAAGCGAATGAAATATTTCTCTAGAGACTACACCATGGTCCCTTATCTTTCTATGAGTTGTGTAATTTGTTTTTACCTGGTAGGCTGCAAAGTACAGAGCAAGGAGAGACAGGAAGGGGAGGTAAAAATTCATGAGAGGCTGAAAAGTGTATTTCTTTCAAAGGTAAAGACAGTCTTGTTCTCCCTACATGCTTCTGTTCTGCAGGAAATGTAATGGGTCTATAAAACTACTTATTTCAGATAAGGGTCTCCTCATCTGAAACCATCACAAAACAATACTGTGAAAGATGGTAAACTTCATTGCTACTGGACAAATTCTCCAACTGACATCAGCATTGCCAGTTTGTGCTCCCTTTGGTCTCAGTTTCCTTGTGTCTCTTTAATTTCTTTATTACTGTTTTCTCTCTCTAGGAATCTTGCATAAAGGAAATGGGGAAAACCAGTTTATTTCCCAGCAGCCACCTGTAATTGGAAGCATTATGGGCAATGGCCGCAGACGTAGCATTTCTTGCCCAAGCTGTAATGGTCTTGCAGATGGGAACAAACTCCTGGCTCCTGTTGCCCTAACATGTGGTTCTGATGGAAGTCTTTATGTTGGAGATTTCAACTACATCCGAAGGATCTTTCCCTCTGGCAATGTCACCAACATCCTGGAGCTGAGGTACGCTGTGCTGAATGTGGCTGTTACAGTTACGCCCTTAAGTCCTGCAGAACTCTTATGTACCCAAAAGGAAAATGAGCAAAATACCACAGCAAAACAGAAAATAAAAGCGGTCCAGATCTACCTCTTCTGCAACTCAGCTGACTTTGATGTACCCTAGAGAAACGTAGACCTAACAAGTTCTTCCAGAGTTGAATTGCACACCAGAAATATTGACAGTTCTGTGCCGTTAAATCAAACTGTGTTGATGTGTGCCTTTCAGTGTAGTTACAGACCAGTGGAAATGCTTAAAACTACAATAAACCTTTGAGATACTGTAAACTTGGAAGGACGCAGCACTAATGATTATGTGTAGAGGTTAATCAAGACAAATGGTCATTCATAATTAAGACCAGCTGATAGAGACCCCCACCCGAGGAGTTGCAATACTGGATCTTACGGTCACCAATAGAAGCAAACTCATCAGTGATATTAGGATCGGGGGCAGCCTGGGCTGTGGTGATCATGCACTGGTGGAGTTCAAGGTCCAGAGGGATATGGGACAGGTGAGGAGTATAGTCAGGACACTAAATTTCAGGAAAGCATATTTCCAGCTCTTCAAGGAATTACTCGGTAGGACCCCTTGGGACATGGTCCTCTGAGACGAGGGAACAGAACAGAGCTGGAAAATATTCATGGATGCTTTCCATAAAGAGCAAGAGCTCTCAGTCCTTGTATGTAGAAAATCAGCCAAGGAAAGGAAGAGACCAGCATGGCTGAGTTGAGACCTGCTGGTTAAACTAGAGAAAAACAGAGAACTGCACAGGCAGTGCAAGCAGGGACGGGTAACCTGGGACATGTATAGGGACACTGCCCAGTTGTGTAGGTAGGAAGTCAGAAAGGCCAAGGCGCAGTTGGAGCTGAACTTGGAAAGTAAGGAATAACAAGAAGGGCTTCTAAAGGTACGTCAATCAAAAGAGGAAGGTTCCCTCACTGATGGTTGGAAATGGTGATCATGTATCAACAGATGAGGAGAAGGCTGAGGTACTTAACAACTCTTTTGCCTCAGTCTTCACCAATAACTCCTCACCCCTCCTGGGTCATGGGACAGCAAGATGGTGGTCCCCCCTCCCACTATAGAGTATCGGGTTCGTGAGCACCTGAGGAACCTGAACATATATAAGTCTATGGGATCTGATGAGATGCATCTCAGAGTCCTGAGGGAATTGGCAGATGTGGTTGCCAAGCCACTCTCCATGCCATTTGAAAAGTCATGGCAATCAGAAATCCCCGGTGACTGGAAGGAGGGTAATGTTGTGCCCGTTTTTAAAAAGGGCAGAAAGGACAACCCTGAGAATTACCGACCTATCAGCTTCACATCTGTGCGTTGAAATATCATGGAACAGATCCTCCTAGAAGCTATGCTGAAACACATGGAGGACATGGAGCTGATTAATGGCAGCCAGCATTAGAGAGGACGAAGAAGGAACACCCACTAAAAACATGGAAGGCAAGGGAAAAGTGTAGATTTATCATAACTTCTGAGGAAATGAAATAGATGCTGACTGAATGAAAATTTTAAATTGACCTCACTGGAGATATTTTTCCTATCTAAAATTTCCACCACAAATACAATTACCCACTTCAAAGCACCAGGGCCTACTTCTGGACTCCTTGACCAGATGAGATTCATTTTAGGGAAGTCAGTAGTTAAACCAGTGTTTTTGAATGAGGCTTCTCTGTTTGGAGGACCTGACCTAGTCACGGCAGATCTGTATGAGGTTACCATGGTAGAAAGGTTCACATTCCCATTTACCTCTTAAGATTTGGCCTAAAAGTGAGAATCATCCAGAAAGGAAGAACCTCTTAGCTCTAATCAGATTTAATGTCCTGGCTGCTTGGGACAAAAGTAAGTCTTCATTTCTGCAAAGATTGTCATGTGGAAGCTTACTAGACAGTTTACTAGAGCAGCAGGATCCCATACAGCATTGCTTTGTATTCCCGTTTACTCTACCAGGCCACATGTGAAAATGAAAGAGCTGATTTGCATCAAAATTGGTGCAAGATCCCATTAGTCCCCTGTACAAACCCACCACAATCCTTGGACCTTGGTGAAAGTATGAAAAAAAAAATTATCCAGACAACCATAACAATGCTGGCACTTACAGAAGAGGTGTCTTGGAAATCAGGAGTCATTGAATTAGGAGGCCCACAATGAAATGTTTGTGGTCACATCCCAGAGTACTGCGGTACCTTTTAAGTAAACAGGCAAGAACCTGATTCTTGCTATTCTGTTACATGATATATGAGAATGTAACATCTCACATTTGTAAGGTATAAATCTTTGGGATAAATCTTCAGCATTGGTCCTCTTTAAAGAGTATAATATTCTTCCTATGCCAGAAAGTTATTTTAATGACCAAAGGTGAGATTTCCAGAAGAGCCTAGGTGATTTGAGGCCCAAATCCCACCACAACTGAGTGGGATTAATAACTTATTCCCAGAAGTACAGTTTTGAAAACCCAATCCCTGTTTCATTGGCAGTGGAAATACCAGCCCCAGCAGAGGTTTTGCAGAGAATTTCCTGATTGGAAAAGAGAAAATTGGAAGCCTTAACAGAGCGGCCTTGCTAGGTTTTGTGTAGAGCCACAGAGTTAAATTTACTCCAGAGTTAAATCTGCTGGAACGATTGCTGCTTCATCTGTGCAAACACTTAGGTTACTGGATCTAATAAACATTTCTTCACTCTGATGTGCTATAAAGTAAGCGGGTTCAGATGTTGTCTGACTAAAAGCTATGGAGGAAAGCTATTGCTTTTGGACTAAATGGAGTTTGCTTGTGTCTTCTAAAATCAGCATCTCCTTGGAGATTAACACCCTCACTATTTGGCTTTTGGGTTTTATTTGTGGGGTGTTGTGGTTTGAGTGTAGTGTTCTGTTGCAAAGAGGAAAAGCAAATGCATTGTGAGTTGCTGATAACTGCAGTTGGGTATGTAACTAGAGCCATGAAAAATGTCCAGCTCGATGTAATTTCAGTCCTCTGGGCTGGAGTTCATGAGGTTACAGCAATGTACTGCCACCCATAACTGTGCAACTATTAAGTTACCCTTGTAAATCACAAAGTATTGCTTTCACTGAGAGTGAAAAAAAAAAACCTGTAACGATATCTGCATCTACATGTATTTAGCTCAGTACTGCTCTGAATGATAAAGTCTGCCTGGTCCTATCTCTTGCATAAGTGAATAACTCCAAGCAGGTGAGATCACACTTCCTTTGTGATATGCGGCAGTACATAAGTGAGCTCACTGCCAAGTAATATCCAATAGAAAATATATCAGTGTCATTCCAGCTAAGTCTTTATTTATTATTGCATTGTATGATACAGTTACTGTCAAGTTTTCAATCTGCTAATAATGCATTGAACTGAGTTGCTAACACCTTATTCTTTCTTCTATTCCCTGCTTTCCTGTCTTCTGTCAGAAATAAAGATTTCAGACATAGGTAAGCCAACCAGTGGAGAATTCTTATGCTGCTCCCTGTCTTGTTGCATGTTATTACACAGTAAGCCACAAGTGCCATTTCCAGATGATTCAATAGCAAATGAAGCTAGTGCGATTAAAACTGGCATAGGCAATCAGTCATCAGAACTGGGAGCCATTAATCATGGAGCAGAGTCACACAGACTTATGCATGAGCAGTTATAGATGTAGACAGGGAAAGTATAGTCACGAGAAGCAGGGTAGCAAGAGGAGGAGGATGGAAGGAAAAATGGGTGGGAATTAATCAAGAAAGCAAAACAGGAACAGCATCAGGATACAGATCACTGGAATAGCTAGATTGGAAACATAATTTTCATACAGTTAAATGACTCCCTTTTGAGTTTGGGGGAGTTTGACAGGCATAATGAAGGACCAGATGTACCCCAATACCACCCACCTAGTCTAAGTGTTTGTAACTCTCTGTCAGTCTGAACTCTTCATAGAGAACCTTCGCATTATGTGAAAGTATGTGAAGTTCAGATAGAAGGTAACGCAAGTTATAACCTTAGCCAGGAAATGTGATAAAAAACAAGAAAGAGCAGTGACAAGAAAACAAGATGAAAGACAGACTCCTAAATTGGAGCTTTGTCACTCTTCCTGGACTTCAGCAAAGCCTTTGACACAGTTTCTCACAGCATTCTGCTACAGAAACTGTCAGCCTCTGGCCTGGACAGGCGCACACTCTCCTGGGTGGAGAACTGGTTGGCTGACTGGGCCCAGAGAGTGGTGGTCAATGGGGTTAAATCCAGCTGGAGGCCAGTGACAAGTGGGGTTCCCCAGGGCTCAGTGCTGGGTCCAGCCCTGTTCAATGTCTTCATCAA